>PVIA01013963.1:0-29231 GCA_004024845.1 Tonatia bakeri
TGTGAAGAAAGAAAGTGGCTCAGAGGGAAACCTGGGGTTACATAAAGGAATGAAGACAATTGGATAAAGTGATTCCATAGGAAAGTGTAAAAAGTGATTGTTCATGTTATTTAAATATCTTTTAAAATAATCGACTGTTTAAACAAAAAACACTAACCGTCTGTTGTGAGGGTTATAATTTTTGATGAGGAGAATGTGGCACAGTAAGTTTAAGTCCCCTGCCTGACAAAGGCAAAAGCAGGCGTGATTCCAGGTCTTGGGACCTCTGCCTGAAGTTTTAGAGTTTGGTTTTATTTTTATTGGAAATAAAAATATTATAGTTACAAATGTGTATGTGTATGTACACACACACACACACACACAGACATGTAAGTATAAGAATCTATACCTATATACTGTATATACTTACATGGATTTTGCCTTTAAGGACATTCATTGTGGTTATAACAGGTGGTGAACTTAGGCATTTTGTGTTCTTTTTGCTTATCTGTATTTTGTAATCTTACTTTATTTTTATTTGGTGCAAAAACTTTCTATTACTTTAAGAATAAAGTCCCTGATAAAATGAGTAAAAATAGCCTCTTCAACAAATGGTGTTGGGAGAACTGGACAAGCTATGTGCAAAAAAAATGAAATTCCAGCACCAACTTACACCATACACAAAAATAAATTCAAGGTGGATAAAAGACTTAAATATAAACTGTGACACCATTAAAGTCCTAGAGGAGAATATAGGCAGGAAGATCTCAGATATTTCACGCAGAAACATTTTTACTGACATGTCCCCCAGAACAAGGGACATTAAGGGAAGAATAAACAAATGGGATCTCATCAAAATAAAAAGCTTCTGCACACATAAAGAAAACAGTATTAAAATATAGAAAGAACCAACTTTTTTGGAAAACATATTCACCAATGATATACCTCAGACAAGGGTTTAATCTCCAAAATATATAAAGAATTTACACAACTCCACTCTAAGAAGACAAGCAACCCAATTTAAAAAACGGGCAAAGGACTTGAACAGGCACTTCTCCAAGGAGGACATACAGAAGATCCAGAGACACATGAAAAGATGCTTGATATCACTAGCTATCAGAGAGATGCAAGTTAAAACCATAATGAGATACCACTTCACACCAGTCAGAATGGCCATCATAAACAAAGCAACAGACAACAAGTGTTGGAGAGGTTGTGGAGAAAAGGGGACCCTAGTGCACTGTTGGTGGAACTGAAGACTGGTACAACCACTGTGGAAAACAGTATGGAACTTCCTCAGAAAATTAAAAATGGATCTGCCTTTTGACCCAGCAACTCCACTGCTGGGACTATATGCTAAGAACCCTGAAACACCAATCCAAAAGAACCTATGCACCCCAGTGTTCATAGCAGCACAATTTACAATAGCCAAGTGTTGGAAGCAACCTAGATGCCCATTAGTAAATGAATGGATCAAAAAACTATGGTATGTTTACACAATGGAACTCTATGCAGCAGACAGAAAGAAGGAGCTCCTACCCTTTGCAACAGCATGGATGGAACTGGAGAGCATTATGCTAAGTGAAATAAGCCAGGCAGTGAAAGATAAATACCATATGATCTCACCTTTAACAGGAACCTAAACAACAAAACAAAGAAACAATCAAAATATAGTCAAAGACACTGAAATAGAGGACAGGCTGACAGTGACCAGAGGGGAGAGGGGAGGGAATTTCAGGGGAGAATAGGAAGGATTTACAGGAACAAATATAAAGGACACGGACAAAAACTAGGGGGAGGGTGGAAATGGGAGGGAGGTCAGGAGGGATAGGTAGGTGGGCTGGAATGAGAGTAAAGGACAGAAAACTGTACTTGAACAATGATGAAAATAAAATTTTTAAAAAAGTCCCTGGTCACACTGGGGTGTGAGAACTGTTTTCCTTTTTTACCCATTTATTGAAGTTGGTCCCCTCAGGGACCCTTCTCAGGAAGCCACAGGGCAGCTTAACTCTCACTTGGAAATGTGGTGGCCCATGTGGCCCCAGACAGGGCTCTGCAGCACCAGCTGGAAGCCCTCAGTACAAGCTCTCCAGTTGTCTCTTGATGTCGCCATCTAAATAGTGGTATAGAAAATAATGGCATCCAAACTAAAATATAAATAACTCTATTATCAGGCTTCCCAGTGTGCCAGGTAGAGCAAGTAGCATGGTGGCCCCCAACTTTGGCTGTACATCAGCATCACCCATCAAGCTTTGGAAAGGTAGTGCTTTGCCCCTGTCTGACAACTGTGCTTAAATGGGGCTGGGGGGCAGACTGGGCATGGAGACCTGTCAAAGCTCCCTGTTGTTCTCCTGACCAGTTGAAGTTGGGGGCCACAGCCACAGCACTTGGGTGATATCAGTTAACTGTCCCCTCCCCCAGAGCTTCCCAAGGTTTATTCCCAGGTTACAAGAGACAAAATAAGGCTCAGAGAGGGACAGACTTCTGACTTGTGCCAGATCATGCAACCAGGCAAGGGCAAACCCAGGTTTGAAGCCTAAGCCCCACTATTAAGTAGCACACTCTCCCACCAGACATGTCACTCCCCTTGTGGTCAAGTCTAGACTCATTATTTTCTTCTGCATCCCACATTCTTAATCATAAAAAACAGCCCCTCCTCAAGCTTCCCAGGCACCCGAATTGGGATCCCCAATGTCACCCTTGGTTTTACCTTTTCCCCCCAGACCCAAATTCATTCACCAGGTGCTCCTGACTCTCCCCTTTAAATCTCTCCTCCCCAGCCCATAGTTACTGCCTACTCAGGTCTTAGTCTCGCCTTTCTCCAGTGTGATGGCCTGGTCTCCTAGCTCTCCAAGCTTCAGACATCCCTCTGGGCATCCCTGACCACTGGGGTTCTCTCTCTCTTGGTGGATAGTAGCTGCCTCCCCCACCAGACTGGGAGCAATTCAAGGACAGGGGCCACGTCTGATCCTGCACTAAGGCCCCGGTTTCCCACACAGGGCAGGGCACTCTGTGGGCCCTAAATAAATGCTTGGTGGATAGATGAATGAATAATTGATTAGTTCATTAAGGACCAGGCCTTTCATTTCTTTCCCATGGGCTCTGAAGTCACCAGTGCTAGAGATCACTTCCTTCTGCTCTGTGTGCCAAGCTCTTAGTACCTGCCCAAACTGAGTAGGCCCTAGTAAATGTTTGTTGGTTGAATAATGGAATGGACTCTTGCTGTTCCCTCCATCTGGAATGCTTTCCCCCACAGACACCCCTGAAGGGGACCACAGTTTTGCCCCCCTACAGCTGCCTTTTGGGATATTGATTTTAATCTGGTTACCAAGAAACAAAGGACTCAGAAAGAACATTTGAACCTCCCGGCTTTCCTGCCTAAGAGGGAAAGACCTACTATAGGAAGGAAATCTTACAATGTTTTCTTGAGCCTAATTTGAATTGAGTATGGTGGACAGGGGGTGTCAAGCAGCAGTGTGTTTACTAGGCCCCCTCCGTGTCCCGTTGCTTCTGAATTGCCTCGCAAAAACTTACCTGCCGTGTATGTTCTGCTCTTCCCCAATTACCTGTAAATCACTTATTCTCAGTTTTGAAATCTAAGATCCCACCCACCCCCAACTTTTCTCCTTTGTTCAAATTGTCATATAGTCCCTGGCTGGGTAGCTCGGTGGTTAGAGCATCGTTTGGATATATCAAGGTTGCGGGGTCGATTTCCAGTTGGGGCACACACAAGAAGCAACCAATGAACACATAAACAAGTGGAACAACAAGTTGATGTTTGTCTCTTTTTCTCTAAAATCAATAAATAAAAAAATTTTAAACGGTCATGTATACCCAATTTTATGTCACTGTCTTTGGAATTTTCATGCTTATGTGACTTCCCCATGCACATGCATTAAAATTTTATTTTCTCTTGTTACTCTGACTCTGTTAATTTGATTATTAGCCCAGCCAGAAGAACTTAAAAGGTGAAAGGAAAAGTATTGTTTATTTTAGCCCCCTCATCCTCATGGCTCATTTCGTCATCTTCAAATCTTTGCCCAAATGTCACCTTTTCGACTTGACCTGAAAATCCCACTTAAAACAGAAAAGGACTCACAGCTCCCTTTCTTTGCACTGTTGCTTCCACCCCCTCACTTGCGCTGTCATTCGCTTCATCATTATGTTGACTGTTTATTGTCTGTGTTTCCACCATCATCATTAAAATAAAAGCTTTTTTTATACACAGTTTTTTGGTTCACTGTTTTGCATCATTTCCCAAATGCCTAAGACACTCTGGCACATAGTAGCTGTTCAATAAACCCTTATTGAATAAGGAAATGGCTCTTATTCTTCCAATGACTGCTCTGTGGTCTGAAACTGACTCCTCAAACTCTCTGAGTTCCAAATTGAACATAATAGCAGCAATAACAATAGTCATAAAGAAGGTTGGGTGGTATGGCAGTCATTGGCACTGCTTGCAAATATTCTGCCTTTCCATCCTCCAAGCACATAGTAGTGGGGCCATGTGCATTGCCTCTTTGAGGTTGGCCATGTGATTTGCATTGACCAATTTGAATGGAAGAGGAAGTGGTGTGTCTCATTTCCAAGAAGATACTTGAAGTGCCAATATCAACTCCTCACTCTCTTCTCCCCTCTGCCACAGTGGTTGACAGTGTTCCTGATGGTGGCTGCTTCATCAGCCTGACTCAGTGACAAAGAGCAAAGCCACGGCTGACCCAGTTTGGACATGTCGCATGAGTGAGAGATGAACTTTTGTTATATTAAGCCACTAGGATTTGGAGCTTTTGTTACTGCAGCATAACTTAGCCTCTCCTGACTGATGGTCCTGACAAATCAGATTCTGCAGCTCCTGGGTTACCCTGAGGGCTCATTCCCCTTTGCACTGGGAGATGGAAGATGGGGGACGTGGGCCTGCAACAATAACAATGACAGTGGCTTATCAGTGTTGTGTGCTTAATGACCCTAACTTGTCCCATTGCATGGCCATAACAACCCAGACTAGGCACTGCAGTTTTACCCTCTCGTGTACGAAGAGATGAGATACCTGCCCAGGAAGCTGTGAGGTGGCAGGACCAGGGCTCGGCCCTAAGCAGACAGGCTCCTCTGCCTAGACTCTTCACAGTGAGCATGCCAAGGGTGTCGCTTGTTCCTACCTCTATCATTTTTCACGTTCCAGCTGCCAGCTTGAGGAAGGCGTGCAGCTCGAGACCTGCCATCTCTGTTACACTTGAGCGCAGGCCGAAGGCGGGGGTGCCAGGTCCAAGTGGCTTTGCTAAGATAGTTATGAGGGAGAAGGTCTGTTGGTCATGGAAGGGCTGGGGTCTAATGCACCAGGACACAGACGGGCTGCTGTGAACCCCTCAACATGCCTTATATGTCAGTGTGGGAATTAACCTATACTCCTTTGGGCTCTCCCTCTCTTTCATGGAGAGTACCAAGAACTCCTGGCCCTGACCAGTGACACTGTTTGGGTCAGAGAGTGATCATCTGGTTTAACAATGGGCAACACAGAGACCCTGAAAGGGCAGGCACTTAATAAAGGCCACACCGCAGGGATGGGACCTCACTTTGTCTGGATTTAATTTTTGAAAAACAAGTTTCCATGATTAGACACACCCTGTCCAAGAAGCCTTCCCTATTTAAATTTTCTCTATGTATTGAGGACTGGGGAGAAGGGAAAGAAGTATTTGTTGTATCGGGAGCTTGACATAAGGTAGCTCACTAAAGCCTCTGAGGTGGGTCTTACCATGCCCATTTCACAGGTGAGAAGTCTGAAGATACTGAGCAAAGGAAGTGTTTGTCTGAAGTTACAGGGCTGCTGTGGGACCAACCCGGGACTCATACCGGAGTTCCTGATGATAGCCAGGGCTCTATCCTGAAAGACCACATACCTCCAAAACCTCCAGCCTTGTGGCCACCATCTCTGCCCCTTTTGGGGATGGGGAACTGAGTAGAGAGCTGAAACCACCCAGCACAGGTGACTTAGGGGAGGCTGAGTCATACAGACCTCAGTTCCTGACTCTCTGTGACTTGGCCCAGGGCTTCTGCCTGCTGAGCCTTCGCCCCCTCAGCAGTACAATGGTGATAATAAGGGGCCCTATCTGCAATGAAATGATGATGTCAAGCCCACCGCACAGTGACTGCAGGTGCTCAGTACATGTCCACCCCAGCACTCCCCGAATGACAGGCACCAAGGTGCCTGCAAAGTTTATTGCCCCGAATAACACTAGTGTGTCTTCTTGTGGTCTTGTATCGCATATTGTCTAGGGACATGTGAGAATGTCTTCCAATAAGTATTCAAGAGCAGAATTGCTGAGTCACAGGTAGGTGTCACCTGGGATGTAGTTCTCTAGATAGACGACCAGTTGTTGTTCCCATGCAGGGCACCAGGGGTCCTCTATGCTCATGAGCATGCCAGAACTTGACAATACCCAGCTTTCCAACTTTTGCCAATTTAATTGAGACATAAAGTGATGTGCTGCGTCTGTCTGGTTGCTAGTGAGTTTGCCTGTGTCTTCATGTGCTTCTTGGCCCTTTCTGTCTCCTCTTCTGTAAATGGCTTGTTTGCATCTTTTGGCCCAGTTTCCCACGGGGACCACCACCTGAGAAACCTCTTCTGAGCTTCCTTTGTGGCCAGCCTCCTTGTTCCCCAGGCACATCTCCTTGGGAAGCCTGTGCTGGCCTTGTGTCGCAGGGTGCCTGGGGCTCCCGCAGTTCCTTGTGCTTCCCCTTTCCCTCCAGAGATGGACCAGACCATGCTGCAATCTCACCTCTGTTTACTGTTTTGCCTTGTTCATTCATCTACTGGTTTCCCATCACAATTAGAATAATATTCAAACTCCTCACCATGGCCAGAGGATCCACATGATCTGGCTCCTGCTGGTGTCTCTCTCTCCCGACAGGCTTTCTCACTTGCTGAGGCCAAGGTTTCCAGGCTGAGTCTGACCAGTCATGCTCATCCCCACCCTGGGGGACTCCTCATGGCAGGTGCCTGTTCAGAAGTCACCTCCTCACAGAAGCACCCCTAGATCACCCTGCCTAAAATGTCAGCTTATTGCCATGTGCTGCCCCTAATGCTGACCCCAGCTTTACCTTTCTTCCTGGCATGTATCAACAGTAGTTACTAAATCATACATATTTTTGCTTAGTGATGTTTAGAGGTGAGGAAGCTGAGGAATACCAAGTCCACAACAAACACAGAGTAGCCCCTGGGCGGGGTCCCAGAGCAGACCCCATGTGCCTTCCCCAGCACCACCCTGACTGAGTTTCTAAGGCAGTTTTTACTCAAGTCCATTTGGATAGTTAGGAGAGTCCACCCAATTCTTTTCCTGAGATCAACTGCCTGTTTCTAAATCTTGGTGGCTTAATCAGCCCAAGAGAAGATGCTGGTAGTAAAGGTAGAGAGGCCCAGAGTATTGTGCTCACTGCCTCAGAGCAAAGCCACATCCTGCAGGTCCCTGTCCTCCTGCATGTCCTAGATGTTTCCTGGGACTGCTTCTCCTCTGGGAATCGGAAGCAGGCCTGGATGTGCATCCTACCGGGACCCATGTGAGGAAGAAGTCAGTGGGCCCCACCCCCTGCTCCTCCCCTACAGTCACCTGTACAGAGGAGCAACCAGGTAGCTGGGACCCAGGACCAGCCTCCCACATGGGAAAGTGTGCCACAGGCCCCTTCCAGACTACTGAAAAGCAAGGAGCTGTCCTCCATTGCATTAAGCCATGGAAATGCCTACATTTTGCTACCAGAGCAACTGGAATTACTGACCAGAACTGTAAGATTGGGGCTATGTTCACCTCACCAGCTAGAGGCGAGAGGCGAGTACCTGACTCAGTCCCAGCAAAGGAGCCCGTAAGCAGGTTAAGTGGACCAGCCTTCCCTCTTATGGGCTCTCTCCAGGCAGATCGTCTCAGAACAAGGAAAGATGTTCTCTTTCTTTATATTCATAAATGTGTACATTTTTATATATTTTAATAACAAACTAATACATGCTCTCTAGTTTAAAAGTATACAGGAGATCTAAAGTAAAAGATGAAAATAGGCACGTTTCCTCCAAAATACTCCTATCCTGCAGGAAGCAGGATTTTGTCCATGTGAATACAAACATACAGGTGCATACCTCACTATATGCCTGCTTTGCAAGTTGTTTTCTGAACTTCACAGTACACGTGAGTGACCTGCCTTATCCTTTGAAGTAGAGTATTTCATAGCATGGAGGTACCCAACTTTATTTTATTGGCCTCCTGTTGGTGAATGTTGGAAAGGGTTCCATTTGCTTTCCACCACCACATACAACATCATTACAAGGATCCTTGAACATCTACCTGTCCGCACTGGTGCGAGTCTTGCTGTAAGACAGTGTCCTAGAAGTGGGGTTTAGGAGTTGATCAGTAGTGGCTGTTACGCTGTGACTGACTCTCCCGGAGAAAGCGGTTGACTATCACAGAGTGACTCTGGATAAATTCTCCAGAGAGCTTCGCTTTCCTAGAGGAATCCAGAGGACTTTAAACAACCACCCACCAGTGTGCTGCAGAGGGGCTTCCCCCATCAAGTTCTGGGTTGCCCTGGACAACATTCCATTTGTTCCCACTGGCAGATTTTATTTTCGTACAAACATTTTTAGGGACTGATCCTGACAGAGATCTGTACAAGTTTCCTTCACAGCCATGATCTGAAGTTTCTTCTCCTGGTGGCCTGCTGGAGAACCAGAGGAACCTCCAGCAGAACTCCCAGCATAAGGATGAAAAATCCCCCATACTCCCTTGGGAAGGCTCTGTGAAGTCAACACAAGAAATGCACAGCCTTGTAGAATCAGTGCTACTGTGTGTCACCAGATGTTTGGAGGCAGGGGTACTAATTTACACATGCAAAAAGGTGGAATGGAAGCTGCTAGGAGGATGGGCAGGACGGGCTGGGAAAGTGCATCGCAGGAGGAACTAAGTGGGGGCGGGCACGGAACTTTCAGGGTCTCCCGGCAATGACATGTTGTGAGCCTGAAAATAAGAATCTCTGATTTTATTACAAGATCTTATAATACTGTTAAAATTTCTGTCATCAGTTTCTTGAATTCTACACTATTTTAAAATGCTGTAATCTCATGATTTTGAGCCTCTGATTCTATGTTAAAATTCCAGAGGGCCCACACAAGGCAGTCAGCTTCAGAGTGAAGTTACTAGAGATCAAATTCAATTCATACGAATGTTAAGAACTTGGACACAGCACTTGCCAATTCCATTCCTCAATTTCCTGGCTGGCAAATGGGTATAGAATGCTATTGGTCCATAGTGTTCCTGGGAGGATTCGAGCACACATGGACCACCAAGAAGGGAACCAGGCACCCAGTGGGTGGACAGCAAAGGTGAGCTATGTTTGTTCTACAGTTAGTTTTAATAGCCGGGGTTTCAATATTTAATTCTGGGAGCTGAGGCTTGAGCTGGTGCTGTTGTTCTAAGCTGCCTCTCTGGGTCTGGAAGCATCTACCCCAGGCTCAGGCTGGGCTCAAGTCCATTGGGTGTCTGGTCCTGCGCAGCAGGCAGCTGCTGGGAAGCAAAGCAAACATGCAGAGAGAAGGAAGCTCCCTGGGGCTCCAGAAAAGCAAACAAGGGCCACTTCCTTCAACTGCAAGCTACGAACACCGTTTCCCAGGGTTGTTCCTTCAGAGTCCTCCTCAGGCACCCAGCCTGTGTTTGGACAGCTTGAGTGGTGCGGGGGCAGAGAAAGCAGAGGTGCAGAGGGCCAGGCCTGGCCAGGCTAGCCTCAGCCCCATCCTGCCTGCTCTTTCTGCAGGGCACGCCATACAGCCTTCCTGGCTCTATGCCTGGCTCTGGCCAGGATGGAGTGCCAGAGCTGGGAATACAATAACATCAATAATAACCATTAGCATTGACTAAATGCTTACCAGGGGCCAGGCATTATTCTTAGTGCTATAGGCAGAATACTTTATTTTATTTATTTTTAATATATTTTATTGATTATGCTATTACAGTTGTCTCATTACCACCCCTTCATTCCCTTCCACCCTGCACAGTCTCTCCCACCCACATTCCTCCGCTTTAGTTCATGTCCATGTGTCATAAGTTCTTTAGCTTCTACATTTCCCATACTATTCTTGCCCTCCCCCTGTCTATTTTCTACCTACCATCTATGCTACTTTTTTTCTCTGTACCTTTTCCCCCTCTCTCCTCCTCCCACTACCCTGTTGTTAACCCTCCACATAATCTCCATTTCTGTGGTTCTGTTCCTGTTCTAGTTGTTTGCTTAGTTTCTTTTGGTTTTTGTTTTTGGTGTGGTTGTTAATAATTGTGAGTTTGCTGTCATTTTACTATACATGTTTTTTTTTATCTTCTTCTCTTAGATAAGTCCCTTTAACATTTCATAAAATAAGGGCTTGGTGATGATGAACTCCTTTAACTTAACCCTATCTGAGAAGCACTTGATCTGCCCTTCCATTCTAAATGAAAGCTTTGCTGGATAGAGCAATCTCGGATGTAGGTCTTTGCCTTTCATGACTTGGAATACTTCTTTCCAGCCCCTTCTTGCCTGTAAGGTCTCTTTTGAGAAATCAGCTGACAGTCTGATGGGAACTCCTTTGTAGGTTACTGTCTCTTTATCTCTTGCTGCTTCTAGGATTCTCTCCTTCATTTTAATCTTGGGTAATGTAATTATGATGTGCCTTGGTGTGTTCCTCCTTGGGTCCAACCTCTTTGGGCCTCTGTGAGCTTCCTGGACTTCCTGGAAGTCTGTATTTCCTTTACCAGATTGGGGAAGTTCCCATTTCTTATTTGTTCAAATAACTTTTCCACTTGTTGCTCTTCCTCTTCCCCTTCTGGTACCCCTATAATTCAGATGTTGGAATGTTTAAAGATGTCTTGGAGGTTCCTAAGCCTCTCCTCATTTTTTTGAATTCTTGTTTCTTCATTCTTTTCTGATTGTATGTTTCTTTCTTCCTTCTGGTCCTCTCCATTGATCTGAGTCCCAGTTTTCTTCCCATCACTATTGGTTCCCTGTGCATTTTCCTTCATTTTACTTAGCATAGCCTTCATTTTTTTATCTAATTTGCAACCAAAATCAACCAATTCTGTGAGCATCCTGATCACCAGTGCTTTGAACTGTGCATCTGAGAGGTTGGCTATCTCTTGGTCACTTAGTTGTATTTGCTGTGGAGCTTTGATCTGTTCTTCTGTTTGAGCCATTTTTTTTTTTTTGTCTTGTTGTGCGTGTTACGTATGAGAGGAAGAGCTTTAGGTATTCACCAGGGTGGGGCAACCCAGTGGCTGGGTTGTGATACTGTATGTGGAGGTGGGGTCCGAGAGGGAACAATGGTGCTTGCTCTGATCTCTGTTGGATTTCAGTCCCTCCTGCTGATTCCCCCAAGCAAACTGGACCTTTCTGGTGCTAATTCCTGTGTGGATGGGCTTCTGCATGTTCTAGAACCCCATGGGTCTCTCCAATGAACTCTCCTGTGAGGCTAGGAGTCTCTCCCTGTCCCTCAATCCCCACAGGTGTTTTCAATCAGTGCCTCAAGGCTCTATTTCCCAGCACTGGGACCCTGGGTTGTGGGCAGTGCCTTGCTTCACAGTCACTGCCTTGCTGGGTCTGCCATTGCCACCCCACGCCCGGGGTCTGCCAGCTGCCATCTGTGCACCCAGGGTCCTCCCACTGTGATCTTGTGCCCAGGATGCCTTATGTGCCCGGTCCTACCTTGCTTTGTGCTGCAACCCCTCTCTGCCCGGCTGCCTGACTCCGGCCCGCCTACCAGTCTGGATGAATGTGTCCATTTTAACTCCTTGGTTGTTTGACTTCCATACAGTTCAATTTTCTGTCCGTTCTGGTTGTTATTCTATTTCTAAATTGTTGTTGTCCCTATCTTGGTTGTGTGAGGAGGCACAGTGTGTTTACCTATGATTCCATCTTGGCCGGAAGTCCAGAATATTTTATTTAACCCTCCTAACAATAGTGGTAACAGCGGGCTATTTTATCAAAATTTTGCAGATAAAAATACTTGGGCAGGATGAAGTAATTTTACAGACCAGATAGAATGGCTCTGGGCACTACACTCTCAATAAACCACATATTGCCTTTTAAGAGATAATAATAATATTTACAACAGGGAACTGTTTCTGGGTAATCTGTTTGAATGATCTCTCTCAAGTCCTTTAGTGACCTTATTAGGTGGGTATTACTATAGACCCTATTTTTCAGCTATGGTAAACTGAGGTATAGAGAAATTGAGCCACTTGCCCAAGATTATCCAGTCAGAAAAGGTAGTAGCTGTGATCCAAACCTATTTTGGTCCAGTGCCAAAACCAGTGTTAACCGCTGTGCCAGTGTATTAGTTTCCTCTTGCTGCTGTAACAAATTATCACAAATTCAGTGGCTTACAATAGCACACATGTATTCTCTTATAGTTCTGGAGGTCAGAAATCTCTTTCCCAAAGATAAAGGTGTTGGCAGGGATGCTTTCTTCTGGAACCTTTGGGAGGAGAATCCCTTTCCTAGCCTTTTTCACCTTCTAAGGGGCACATTCTTTCCTGGTTGCTGGGCCCTTCCTCCATCTTCAGAGCATATCTCTCCATTCTCTGCTCCCATCATCACATCACCCTCCTGCCTTTCTCTCCCAAGACATTTATAACTATATCAGGACCACCTACATGACCCAGGATACTCTCCTCATCTCAACATCCTTAATTTATTCCCACATCCAATTTTTTTTTCCCACATAAGGTAGCATATGATCAGGCTCCAGGGAGTAGGACAGGGACATGTAGGGAGAGGGGGCCTTATCCTGTCTACCACAGTGAGGTTAGGCTATGTCTTGCCGAAGTGGAGGTGACAAGCTCCGTATTCCTGGATGCATGAAAACACGTTTTAGACCCACTCAAAACTCTGGTAGTGGGAGTTATGGGTATTTAACTCAGAACTTGAAGGCCTCAAAACTCATTGTCAACCCATTTCGTGTGTCTGAACAGAGAAACAGAAGCATGCCTCACTCCAGTGGGGGTGACTGCTCCTCTCCCAGGCCCCAGCACATGTCCTACACATTTCTCCAGGGGCTCAGCACACCCAGTTTTATGTTCCTGTGACATGCAGCCCCGGCCTTCAGTCTGCTGCCTGCTGCAAGCTTGCCAAAGACTGCACACAGATGCCCTCCCTCCAGCTCCAGCACACAGTATGCACCTAATAAATGTACATGGAAAGAGCAGGCAATGGATGTGGAGTCTGCAACATTGTGGGTGCTTCACTAGTGTGATTCGAATTAGTAACCCAGCTCTCTGCAGCAGTATCATCCAAGAGAACTTTCTGTGATGATAAAACGTCGCTGTACGTGAGTGCTCACGTGGCCGGTGCAGCCACAGGGAAATTACATTTTTAGTTTTCTTTTTAAATGTAAGTATCTACATGTGGCTAGCAGTACTGTGTTGGAAAGAGCAACTCTAAGGTTTGCCCAGTACCTGGGCTCTCCGACAAACTCAGACCCTGCTTCAGGTCTAGGCCTTCACCTGGGCTGAGTTCTCACTCAAGGACCAGGATCCTGGCCCAAAGTTGCAGCTCTGCAGTCTGCTCCCCACCACCCATAGGTGCAGGCAGACTTCAAAGAGCTTGCAGGTTCAGATCCCGCAATAGAGAGAATGTCGAAAGGAAGTGAGTCACATGAATTTTTTTGGTTTCCCAGTGCATATAACTTATGTTTACACTATGCTATAATCTATGCGAATAGCACTTTGGTTTTTAAAAGGCATACATTAATCAAAAAATATTTTATTGCTAAAATATTCTCACTATCATCTGAGCCTGTTGGAAAATGATACCAATAAACTTGCTGGATGCAGGGTTGCCACAGACCTTCAATTTGTAAAATACATCTGCAAGTACAATAAAGCTAAGCTCAATAAAATAAGGCATGCCTGTGTTATGAAGCTCTCCATCCCAGTTTTTGGATCTGAGCTTGGTTCTTCTCATTGTTCTTAGGTTAAACATCCCCCCCTGAAAGTCCCACTCTTGTTCCAGCCATGACAGGTGTGCCACCACCCTTGGCAGCATTAACTGAGGGACTAGTGTGTATTGAATGCATCATTCAACCCTGGCTACCAGGAGGTAGCACCAGTCTCTATCTTTTACACAAGGAGGAGGTTTGGCGACTTCTAGCAAGGAGGAGGTTTGGCGAGGCGCAGTGACTTCCCCAGTTCATCCAGAAAGAAAGGCAGCACTAGGACACACACCCAGGTCTCCCACGGTTGCTGCAGAAAAACTTCTATAGCAAAGGAGCCCAACCTGTTGGGACAGGAAAGAGACAAAATCAGGGCTACCTGAGGTAATAGCAGCACCCTTCACCCCACCTACGACTCTCAATCCGTTTTCTGGCCTTGGAGTTGGTGACCCACCGAGGACAGATTAGGGGCCCAAGGGGCTGCCCACAGGCAGATGGCTATATTGGCAGGAGCAGGGTAGACTCACAGCATGCCAGGCCCAGTTTCATCCAGGGCTGAGGAACAAAGGGCTTTCATGGGGTGTAACCCAGGCTGAGGGGAGAAGAATGGTCAGGTGTATGAGGAGGCAGGTTCACATGGAGGGAAAGAGCGAGCCCAACAGGCCTGGCTGGCACGGGAGCCTGGGTTCCGGCCCGCACTCCCAGGGCGGCAGACGGTCGCTGGCAGCAAGTGAAGGCCCCATTTGTGCTATATGTCAGTAAGGAGGGCAGGCCTTTTAAGGGGTAAGATTGTGTGGCCTGATAGCATGCCCTGGGCCTCTCCCTGGGGGGGCCTGGGCCCCCTGTGAGGACTGTCGACCATTGTTAACTGCACCTTGTGTGAAGGAAAACGGGACACAGGCGGTCAGCTGATACCTGTGCGATCCGGCCGCTGGGACCAGCTCCATGGACTGCGGCTCCAGTTACACAGTGTGCTGGGCAGGCGAGGGGGGCATGCCAGCCCTGGGAAGGGTTTGTGGAGCTGCTGGCTTAGCTGAAGGCCCTCAGCATGTCCACAGCAGAAGGCATGAGGTGCCCAGCCTAAAGTAAAAAGGTGAGAAGCATGAGGCCACAGGAGTGGTGGTGCTGGGGGCAGGGGTCCATGCTGCCGGTGCATCCACAAAAGCCCACGTAGGAGAAAGGAGAGAACATGAACACACTCTCCAGGACCGCATCTATCCAGCTCTCAACAAGGAGGAGGAGGATGAGGATGAGGAGGAAAACCTGAGGAAATTATGTGTTAAACTGTGTGTGGAAAATGAAGGTGACTCCAATTTGTGGTGTTTGCAAATTTTTGTGGTGACAATGCCAGTTGGTGCCTGCTGCAGCATCACTGCTGACATTTAACTTCTAATCAGCAACCTAACTAGGTAGTGGCAGTCACTGCTCTTGCTATTACGTTGTTCATGTGCTTAGTCCCCCTTGATAGGTCTTGTAATAGCTACCATCTCCATTTTATAGGTGAGGCACAGAGAAGCTGACGAATGTGCTCAAGGTCACACAGCTGTGATATGGCAGAGCTGAGGTTTGAACCCACTCTGGCTCTGGAGTCCAAGTTCTTAACCACTAATCTACCTTGTACCCCTCCCCCATGACATGATTAAATAACAGCCACCTACTGAGCACTAGTGGTGAGCCAGCCATCTGCTAAGTGAATTCTCTCCCTTAACCGGTTCAACCGCCCTATAAGCTGGTTACCGTTATTGCTCCCAATTTTCAGAAACCAAAACTCAACTCCAGGAAGTGACATGCTTGGTGAATCAGGCAGGGTTCTGGCAGGAAACAGACAGTATAGTCAAACAGGCAACTAATAAAGAGGCTAGTTACGGAGGTGTGAGCAGGCTTCAAAGGCACCAGCAAGAAACAGTGAGGCACCTGTGAGCTGGCCACAGTGGGGGGGCTGCTCTCTCCCAAGGCCTGAGGCACGGAGAGCCATTCCTGAACCTGCTGAGGGTCTGAAGGCAGGTGCAGTTGGAGGAGCAGGCAGCCCGGCAGGAGCCACAGGCGTTGGTGGACAGCCATAGCCACCTGTGCCCTGTGGGAGGGGCCGGGGCATTCTGCTTACCTTCTGACTCCCTTTCAGGTCAACAGAAACCAGAGGGCGGGGAGGGCGGGGAGGCGGTGGGTGCAGCCATAGAGTCAGGCCCCAGGACACACAGAACATCCAAGAGTAACTCTGGAGGAGCTGATGGAGAAGAGCCAGCCCACTGTCTCCACGAAGCTGGTGAATGCCAGAGCCAGGCTCCCACAGAGAACACGCACTTCCCATCAGTCCAGCATCTCACCACGCTGCCCTGGGGCCAGGCCCAAGGCTCAGGTCTGGCGTTGGCCAAAGAGATGACAGTAAGTCCCAAGGACATACGGTGCCTCTGCCTACTAAACTCTTCTTCATGCCAAGTAGGCTGTGGGCCTCATGCAGGATGTTTGCTGGGCACAGAGTGAACCAAAGAAGACGTGGAGGCTGCAGGGAGGCTGTGCTTCTCCATCCACCACAAGTTCTCACCCATTCATCCAACTGACCTCACCAGGGTGCAGAGTGGACAGAGAGTCTGGACGTGCACGGGACACTTTAAAATCGTTTTACAAATTGCAGATGTCCTTAACGTATGTACATATATGTATATGCACATTTGTATGGATGTGTGCACACATACTAGGTGTATGTATGTGTGTGTTTGTGTGTACGTGTGTATGTACACATCCATGTGTACACACGCATACACATACAGACACACACACACACCAGACTATGATATTCTGTATCACTTTACTTGTTCTGTCACTGAACAAAATGTACAGGCATCACCTGAGTGCCAGACCCTGGGACAGAGAAGATGGAAAAAGAACCAGACACAGCCATGGCACCTGAGAAGCCCTCAAGCTGGGTCACCAAGCAATGATCAGCCATGAGCTGTGGGTCAGACAAGGACCTACGAGGAGGCCAAGACTTATGGGAAATAATAACCACAAGGTGGCCTGCTGTGACCCAGATGTATAGGGAGGGCTGCCAGGCCGAGGACAGTAGGATGAGGAAGGCCAAGGCCAAGGCCAGCAGCCAGAGCCAGGTGGCCAGTGAGCTCAAGGCCCTGGATGGGCTGTGGGTGGATTTTTGCGAGTATAAGCAAGACACAGACATCCCCTCAGTGGGGACGATAGAAGAGCAACAGATAGAGGCACTACTTACAGGGGAGTGGGCAGGGCCTGCGGAGCTCCAGGGGACAGAGCAGCATTGGGGCTAGCCACAGAGGAATGCCACAGGCCTCAAAGGGCAGGGCAGGGACTGGTTCACAGCAAAGATCTGGAACCACCCCAGGGGGCCTCACATAGGAGCTGTGACTGTAGGTGGAGGAACACAGGCAGCTCGCTGCGACACTGGCTGGAGGGAGATGGGCGAGCCCGGTCAGAAGCAGGGAGCTGGAGAGCCTGGGTGACGGGGTGCACAGAGGTCAGCCTCTGGAGCTGAGTGGGCAGAGAAGGGCAGGGGATGTGTGTATTGCCAGGGGCGGGGGCAGGGGGGTGGTGGGCAGGGGGGATGTGGGTGTGGTTCAGGTAAAGGAAAAGCGGCCAGCCTAGCAGGCAGAGTGTTTTCAAGTAAGGTCTTTGGAGCCATTTAGATGGGCTCTGGGCGGCAGCTCTACCCTTAGGAAGGCTGTGGCCCTGCTGTTTTCTCCCTGTGGCCTCAGAATCTCTGAACCAAGTTTGCTCACAGACCAGAGTGTCATACAATTTGCAGTGAGACAGCATATGTATGGGGCAGGTCACCTCCACATAAACTGTGGACAGAATAGCAGGACAAACCTGGATGTTATTAGACCCACCTGGCTTAGGAGGTGACACTAGAGTTTCAGGGCGATGTGGCTGGTGATGGGTGGGAAAAGCTTGGTGAGGACCCCTCAGGGCTCACTATGACCTAAAGCCCTGGACACCTGGGAGGACACACGCCATCGCTACCAACCTGAACACCGGCCAAGACAAGCTGCCTGGCCTCCCCCTCCCCCTCTGAAAGCACTCATCTCTGCCTCCAACCGCAATGTCTGTTGGCTTTACTGAACTGAGGGGGAACCTGCCCCCAGCACCCCAGCACTGTGCCCTTCACACGTCGCTCCCCTCTCCAAGTCTCCTTTCCCTCCCTGTCACGAAGGAATACTAATGGAACGCATACCACAGCATTTCGTGGGGGGCGTCTGTGCTTTGTTCACCACAACTTTCACGAATGCTAGTTTAATGCTATTTCCAACAGAAATATATGAGTCATGTAGGTCATTTAAAAGTGTCTAAAAAGAAAAAGGAAACTGGTACAATTAATTTTAATAATATATGTTATGTAACCCAATATATTCCAAATATTATTTCATCATTTGGCACCAGCCGAGTTTCAAGGGTTCGGAAGACACCCGTGACTGCTGGCTGCTGTGTCGGATGGCACAGGGTGACGAACGCAGGCAAACATGCGTGAGTGAAGGAGTCTCCTTCAGTCAGAGAAATCAAGAGACTTCCTCTGGTAGAAGGTATTGGCTTTGGATATCCAAGGGTGAACTGGATTTGGACATGTGGGAATCGGAAATGTCACACAAGGTCATGTCCTCTCTGTTCTACAGGTGGGGAAACTGAGGCCCACAGAATTGTGAGCAAGAAGCTTTGGCATGAGTTATAAGGAGAAGGCACAGTGTTTAGAAGGTGCGTAAGGAATAGGTATGACCCCTAACACTAAGTATGGGCTCAGTGAGAGGAAGGGGTGGAAAAAGGACAGAGGGGGAGAGAGGGGAACTGTGTTAACGAGACAGGGATAAGGGGAAAGGGCAGGATGAGAAAGTAGAGAAAGGCACTGAAGAACACTGAAGGGAAATCTTCAATGGCTTTCAAAGATCTGGCTGCATCCTACTGCTGCTTAAGATGCTCAGCCTGCTGTCACCCTGGTAACAGGAGAAAAATCACAGTGCTCCCTGGGAACACTGGACCCTGCTGGAGACTACCTCTCTGAGCAGGTTGGGCCCTGTGGGTCCTGGAGTCTCACCCCCACCCAATGCTAAAGCACCTTCCCCCTGAGGCTGTCCATTCACAGCTCATATAGCTCCCTGAGTGGGGAGCTCCCTCCTTACTTGTAAGATGGCCCCGTCCATGGGGAGCCTGCCTCTCTGAGCTTTGCCCTCTGGGCCCACAGTCTCATCTCCTTCCCCTGCGAAGGGCAGCCTAAAGAGACCCCAGACACCCTGCAGCCTGTCCCCAGTCTGTTTAATGAATGCTGTCTGCAGGTTGCTCCCAGTATGGGTTGCTTCCTCTCCACCAGCTCCAAACACAGGATCCAGGAAGTCTGAACAGCATAAAGCACAGGTGTCGTTTCTCTCGCTCTAGGACAGACCTTTATTAATGGGGCCTGAGAACAAGTGGCCTAAGTGTGAGGCCACCCTCCGTCTCTCCATGTCTGTCTGTAGGTGACCTTATTCATTTCTGTGAGATATCCACCCCAACAAGATCAAGCATTCCTTGACTATGTATCCTGTGCAATTGAGGGTCTCACAGGCAACTTGACAAGGCCAACATGGAACTCCTGGAAATCCCCCCACACCTTCCTGCTCAGACCATAAACTTCTGCACCTTTCCTCACCTGTCTTTTTTCTTTACCTCCCACATCTTATCCTTAAGCCTGCTGTTTCTTCTTCCTAACTAGATCCTGAATTCATCTATTTCTGTTCCCCTCCTCCACCATCTTGGACCCATGCAGGTGTCTGCAATAGCCTCCTAGCAACTTCCCAGTTTCTCGTACCTCCTATAGATATTCCCCACTGAGCAAGCAGAGATGCCATTATCCTACTTAAAAACAGCCCAGTGTTCCCTAGCCCCCGGGAATAAAGTGTGACTGCTCCTCTTTGCCTCACTGAATCCCCAGAATCCACTTCTGCCCTTGCCCTTCACCCCTGGACTCCAGCTACACAGGTTGTTTCTGTTTCTGGGCCCCCCAAAGCTTCCTCCCACTGCAAGACCCTGGCACTTGCTGCTCCTTCTGCCTGGGATGCCCTTATCCCAACTCTGCTGTCCAATCTCAGCTTAAGTCTCCTCTCCAAGGGTCCCTTCTTGAGGCTCAAACCCAAGGCTGTCCCTGACCCCTACTGCCCATCCCCAGGCTCAGTGATTTTCTACTGCTGCATAGATTTCATTTCCTCTATCACTGATACAGGTTTTCACTGCACTTGTTCCTTTGTCCCTACCTAGTTGATGAGGTCCCCGCTGGGCTGGGAGCTCCTGAGGGCAAAGACTGGGACTGCTGTGCTTGGTCTATCCCAATACCTGGTGCTTAATACCCAGCAAATGTTCAATAAATGCTCGCAGAATGAGTGTGTGGCTCCCACATCCTCACTGTGCTTTAGGACCAGTAAATGTGCCCACATTCTGCCTGGGCTGTTCAGCCACTCTGTGACTCCTGGCAGGCCACTTGCCTCTCTGGGGATCAGCTTCCCCTCTGAAGCTCCCTTCTGAGCCTGTTGATGAAGAGGAACAAAGGGATCCAGGAACTCTGGCTCATGGGTGCTCAGGTGTAGGCACCCTGGCTCTCTGGATCATTCTACTGTGCCCACCCTCCCCCTCCACCACACTCAGGGCCCTTTCCTCCAGACTGTGGCTGGGGTGGCTTCTCCACCCTTCAGGTACAAGAGAGCTCATAAAGTCTCTGTGGTCGGGTGCAACTTCAGGTTCTAAGCCAGAGAAGTTTCAGAGGGCAGGGGGGACAGTCTTCTTCTCTGGGCTAGCCCAGGGCTTGTCAGGACCCTCAGTCTGAATCTGGGCTCTAGGATGCCCCAGGGTCAAGCCTCAGGCAAGCATGTCCTGAAGGGCCAAGGCTCTAAATAGTCATACTCACATTGTTCTGACAGCTCTGTGACCAGGTACAAATATCATTTTCCACATTCTGTGGATGAGGAAATGGAGACTCAGTGAAAAGTGACTTGGCCAAAGTCATACATGTAAAGGTAGGCAGCAATGGAACCAACATCCTAAGGCAGGCAGACTCAATCCAAGGTCAGGGGGAGAGCAGACTTGGGAGCCTCAAGGCTGGAACCTATAGATAGCACTGGAGCAGGTGTGAGGAGGGTTCATGGCTTAGGCCACTGGGAGGGTCCCCAGGCACCTCGGGACCAGAAATAGAAGGAGGCCCTGGACTCGAGTTCACTTATTGTGTGACCTTGGACAAGCCCCTTCCCTCCTCCACACCTCAGTGTCCAGTTGAGGACACTGGAAAATGGAGTCACCAAGCCAATCTGGGAGGGCTGGAAAGTAGCCCAGAGGAGGATGGGGCATGGAGGGGGAGCCAGACGGAGGAGGAAAGGAGACATGCCACACTTTAGCCACCCCCCATTACTGCCCCCATTTCCTTAGAAGTCGCCTCTCAAGACTCCATAACTCACTCTGTGGTCCATTACCACCTATCCCAACCCTGGCCCTGGAAATTGTCCAGTCGCAAATGGAAAAAAAACTCCAAAACCCAAGGGAGGCAGGAGCAGTCAGCAGAGCAGGGAGCCCCTGGTTCTCAGGACAGGAGCCTCCTTGGATCAAGGGGAGGAGAATGTGGGTGAGAAAAGGAACTGTGTCCACACTGCTCTCTTTGCTCTTCCACCCCTGACCTGGGAACTGCCCTTTATAGTTTGCAAATGTTGACCTCCCTGTCCTTGATAAAGAGACCCAGGACTTACCTGTGAGGAAATCCAGTGATTGTACCGCCTGAAGTTGCCCATCACAGAAAATTAGCCAGGTTTGAGTTTAGGCAGCCAGGGTTGCTGCTCCCAGCTCCTCCCAGCTTCCTGTCCTTGAATTTTCACCCTGGGCAGTGAAGAAGCCTCATAGCCTTAAAGAAATTGGGGCAAGCACAACTCTCCTAGCTAAATGTGTGTAAGATTTTGGTGGAAGAGCAGCTCAGCCACTACTTCTCCATGGGTATTTGGGTGAGTAGGCCTTTGTTTCCACATCTGAAAAATGGGTTCACCATGAGGAGGTTTAGCAAAAGGAAGCCATTTTGAGATTCCTCCCTAGCCTGGGAGATATTTATATAGTTCACCCCCACCTGCCATTGCCCACAGCCCCATCCCCACACTCCAGAGAAACAGTGTACAGAGGTCGCAAGGCTGGCTCTGCTCAGCATAAGGAGAGAGGGGCTGCCTGAAGAGAGGAGAAGCCGCTCAACCACAGTCGGAGGAAATGGCCCTGGGTGGGGAGGGGAGCACTGCCAGATGATCCAGGGGCCCAGAGAGGCCCTGTCAGGGTGCCTACACCTGAGCACCCAGGAGCCAGCGTTCCTGGATCCCTTTGTTCCTCTTCATCACCGGGCTAAGACGGGAGCTTCAGAGTGGAAACTGATCCCCAGAGAGGCAAGTGGCCCACCAAGGGCGTCCACCAGGTGTCACAGAGTGGCTGAACAGCCCAGGCAGAGTGTGAGCGCATCTGCCGGCTCCCTTGAGAGCTGTGCATAACATGACAAACACCGGCCACAGGTGCCCAAGCACATGCACTGAGACAAGTCTGGATGGAGGCGGGCCAAGTGTCCAATCCCCACTAGAGAGTGAAGGCTTTAGTATGCGATAAAAAATGGAGAATGTCTCATTAATAATACTGTAAATATAGATTACATGTTTAAATGAAATTTGGAGCAGAGTTACATAACTTGTACTATTAAAATTCATGTTACCTGTTTCTTTTTTTACATTTTTTTTAATGAGGCTACCAGAAAGTTTGAGATTACACATGTGACTTGCCCTGCATTTCTGCTGGCTTGTGCTGCTCCCAGACTAGCATCCCACAGTATAGGGCTCATCTTCCAAATCACAGATACCCCTTGATGCCTGGTCCCTTCACTGTGGGGTCTCCTCTGTAAGCTAGAGGCAGAAAAAGCCCCATCCCAAGGTTACTGTGAGAATTAGAGAGAGAACGCATGCCAAGTGCTTATGGCAAACACTCAGAAATATTCGTGATTGTGTGGTGATTATTACGGTTGTCACTGCTGTATTACCTGCTGAGATCCAGCACCTGGCCTAGGGTCACGTGGCAGGGCAGTGGGACAAGCAGCCTCCCCAAGACGGGGGTCTGGGGGTCCCTGCACCCATACACTGGACATACAGGCCTTGATGGCAGGAGGTGAATGAAGGTGGAGGGAGGGAGGCAGCTGGGAGACCCTTTGAATTGCTCAGGTCCAAGTGCCTAACACAATGGAATTACTGACCAGGCCAAGGCCAGGTGGCCCAAAGCAGGCCTGGCCTTTCTCTGCTTAGCATATTAGGCGGACACCCCCTCCCCTTCCCCAAAAGGGTTCCAGTAGCAACCATAATGCCCCAATTGTTGGGCAATGCCATGATGGAGGGCCCTGTCACATTTTTGTCCCCGTTACTGGGGTTCCCATTCATGGCCACTGTCACCGCGCTCAGAACAAGCCAGGCCTGGCAGCCTCCTTTGCATTAAAATTGGATGAGAAATAAGCCTTGTCCAAAGTTCAGCAAGGCAGAAAATAAGATTAGGCCAAGGGACAGGGCTAAAGGCACCTAATGGGGGCTGACCCTGCAAAGGCCAGTGTCAGCTGCTGCCCAGCCCAGCCTCACACCAATGAAAGCACCTCTCCCTGGGCCTCCGTTCCCCTGGATCTGAAACATGGTGGGGAAGAAGATTCCTGAGTAAATGAATGCCTTAAAACATGGTCCTGTACCTCAGAAGCCCCACATTTACAGTAAAAAATCCATATAAAACTGGGCAAAGCAGAGTTGCTCCGTTGGTGGTGGTGAGGATGGAGTAGGGGCAGAGATGTGCCTACGCATCCCTCTTCTCACCCTCGAGGGTGTTTCCCGTTAGAACCATGGAGCTTCCTGTGGTGGGAAGTCACAGAGAGAAGGCTATTTCTAAAGCAGTTTAGAATCAGCACTCAGCAGCTAAGGCACGTAAAATACTGAAAGACTGAAAGCAATCCAAAGCCCAGGTAGGGGCCTGGCCCGGTCGCTCAGGGAACATGACCGAGTCACCGCTAGTAGGTACAAATGCCAAGGTGTGTGTACAAAGATGCTCAGGCAGCCTGGCTTGGGGCAGCAAGAACCACAAACATCCAATGTCTATAAATAGTGGCCAGCTAAAGAAATCATGAGGCATCCATACCTTGGAACACCAGGCCACACTGAATCAAATGGGGTAGGTCTGAGAGATTTGAAATAGAAGGATGTTCAAGAAATTAGCAAATCATAAAAAGAGATGTAGAGAAGAGCGCTTGTTTAGAGGGTTCATTTGCAGAGGAATAATCACCGTGTGTAGATACGTGCATGGAGAATGCCTGCAGTGGAGCACCGGAAACTGCTACCCCTGGCTGCCTCTGGAAAACCCAAGAGGTTGAGAATGAAATTTTACTTTGACATAATATGTATTTCATTATATCTTTTTTCCTCGTTAACATGCATTTCTTTTGATTTTTTAATTAAAAAGCACTTAGCCTAGCACAGAAGTCCTTTGGGGATCCTTCTTACTAACTTGATAAGATCATTTCGATCAAAATATAGTGAGTTCTTCTGAGGTCCATGGCCCTGTGGTTATGATGCCAGCCACCAACACGCCACCAGCTCTCCCACTCAGACACAGAGGAAAGCCAGTGGCCTCCTGAGGGAGATGCCACAAGAGCAGTCAGCACCCAACAGATATTGCTCCAGAAGAGGAAAGGAAGCAGCCAAGGCCAGACAGAGGGGAAACTGAAAGGATGAATAAGAGTCCCCAGATAGATCAGCAAGGGGGAATTTCAAGGAGAGGGAGAGAGTGCGATGTGCCTTGTATGCATGTGTGTGCATCTGAAGGAGCTGGACCTACCCTCTCCTCCTGTCTATCCACAGCTCCCCAGCACGTGGTAGGTACTCAAGGCTAACATTTCTTGATTGCTACTGTATACCAGGCACTATTCTAAGTCCTTATATTTCTGAACTCATTGCGTAAACTCTCTTATGTAGGTAGCAGTCTTTACAATTATCCCCATTTTACAGATGAAGAAATGAGAACTTCAAAAGGTGAAGAAGTATACAAATTCAGCAAGTTCACAGGCAGCAGGCTGGGTTGGGATCCTGGGAAGGTGGCACTAGAACCCACATTCTTAACCACTACACTATGCTGCCTCTTGTAGCTGGAGAACATGTTGGCCAAACCCTGCAAGCTTGGCATTGTATACATGTGCATAATCTCTCACACATGGGGAGGCTCAGAGAGATCCTTTTTTTTTTCCCCAAGGCCCCTCAGCTGGCAAGGGACAGAGTGTAGATTTCAACCACTGGGTGTCTAGCCCCAGTGACCATGTCCATCTTACCATGGACACTGCCTCTGGGAAGGTGCAGGCAAGTCAGTGCCAACAGGGCCCAAGTGGTAAAGGTGCAAGTACAAATGACAGGAAGTGGGCTGCGGGGAAGAGAGTTGTAGGGAGCAGGGTGAAGGGCAGTTGTAGGAGAGCATGTGCTCTTTCCAAGGCTCTTCAGATTCCCTATTTCAGAGCACTGGGCAGCCTGAATAAAACATATCAGGGGCCACCAGTTTTCAGCTTCTAAGTTGGCCCACCCCACTTCAGGCACAAAGAAAGCCAATCCAGCCACAGCCCTGACTCTGGGTCCCCCCACCCAGCCCAAGCTGACCAGGAGGCAGGCCTACTTTCCTCTTCCACACCCCACGCCAAAACCCCTTCCAGGTTCAGTCTTCTGTGGCCAAAGTCCCTCTTGCTGCAGTTTAAACTAGGGCCTATGAGGAAGCTATCCTTCATGGGGAGTAGGAATTTGAGGTAACTGGCATTTGCAGGCCTGCTTCATGCCAGTCACCTAGGCACGTATTACAGGCCAAATGGAGGGTATTCCCCAGTGCCCTGCCCTTGTTGAGCCCCAGAGACCCTGGCTGGAGAGCTCCCTGTTGGACTGAGGGCATGTACAGTGACTGTGAGCATGTCTGAGGTGATTGCCCTATAATTAGTATGCAGTTGCAGGTCATTACCAAAATTACAATTAAACACTGGCACCCTATAATTACATGTTTTATAAATTAGGTCCTGAGGTATTAATGTCACATTTCTAAATTCCACCCCTCTCCCAACTTTGAAGCACTTCCCCTGGTAGTGGGGTCCCAAGGCCAACTTCAGTTCTTCGGAGACCCTGGGCTGACTTCAGCCAGAGACTTTGCCACTTTACAGATGGTGGTAACCAGTGTGGGCCTCCGTTCTCACCCACAAGGATGTCAGCTCCTTGAAGACAGAGACAGCTTCCCACACATATCAACTCCAAGACTATAGCATTGTTCATTCCAGAAGTGTTTATTGAGAACCTTCTATATGCAAAGCACTCACTAAGTGTCAGGGTTACAGCAGTCAATGTATTAGACAAAAATCCCTCTTCTGATGGAGGTGATAGTAGAATAACAACAACCACAAAAATGAATAACACATTTGATGTGTTAGAGCACAATAAAGGTTAAAGACAGATAATGAAACTGGGAAGGAAGATGGCACATGATGCATGGAAGAGGTGTTGAAATTTTAGAGGTGGTAATCAGTGAAAGTCTCCCTGAGAAAGAAAAGTCTTTGGAAATGAGCCAGTGAGCCAGGGACTTGTGGGGAAGAACTTTCCTGGGGCAAGAAGAGCCATGCAGACAGCCCATAGCACGAGTGTGCCAGGTTGGGGAGACTGCAGCCAGAACCCAGGGACCAGGGGCTGAGTGAAGGAGATGAGGTAAGAGGTCACAGGATACAGACCACGGGGGCTTGTAGACCAGGGAGAGACTTGGGTAGGCACGTGAAAAAAAAATTGGTTGAAGAAATGAATGGATGAACTGGAAGCAAAGTGAGAGGCAGTTCAATTCCGTTTGGCTACCCAAAAAGGTTTTTTAAACATTTCTTTTCTTTTTCTTTCACTGTAAACTCTTGTTGCCTGAGTGGTCCCTCCATGCTGTGAGGTCAGCTCAGTGCTGGGTGGATGTTGTGTCATACCACACGGGGAAACTGCTATTAAAGCAAACCACAGTGAGAAAAGCAAGTCTCCAAGGGAGCTGGCCTGACCCAGTGTCGTTGTTGGAGCCAAAACTGCACCTCACGGCCTCCAGAAGAAGAAACTTTTGGATGAAGAACATGGACCCATGGACCTCTGTTGGGGTTCATATCAAAGCTTAGCCACACACTGATGCAGCTTAGGCAGGTTAATAAACCCTGTGCCTCAGTTTCCTCATGTATAAAAGGGAGTAAAACAGCAGCTATCTCAGAGGGTTGTTGTAAGAGCGACTCAGCCCAATACCTAGCACACAATAAGCAATTAAAAAGTGTGAGTCAGCTTTATAATGAGCACTGCCTGTCTTTGGCCATGTGACCATGGGCTCATCTGTGTCTTTCAGCCTTAGTTTCCTGATGTGGTGGTTGAGGGGCATTCATGAGTTTAGAATAGTATAAAGAATGGAGAAGCCAAAGAACTTATATATACAACCCATGGATATGAACTAAGGTGGGGGGATGCTGGTGGGAGAGGGGTACAGGGTAGAGAGGGACAAAGGGGACAAAAAATGAGACAACTGTAGTAGCATAATCAAAATATACTTTTTTAAAACTCTTAAAAAATCCTACATTGCTCTAACAGTGAGGGTGCTCTTTCTCCAAGGAGCTATAGTCTGCCTCCCTATGACCTCCCTTTATTTCTGGCTCTTCCCAGGCTGGGGTCACCAGCCCATACCCTCACTGTGGTTTGCTTTAATAACAGTAGGGAAAACATGTGTTGGTTTTGGTTATTGCTATGGTGAGATCATTACAGCCAGGCCCCCCGAAGATGTCTTCCTGTTGCCCTTGAATATCATGGGACTAAAAAGAGGCAAAAGTAAAATTCTCAAGACTTGGAGGTCATATGTTATGTCAAGTGAAAAGAATTTTAAGACCTATTTGAGAACTAATTGGAATCAACAATGGGATAGTGCTTCCAAAGAAGGAAGTGCCCAGTTCAGGTCAGATTTACTAAGATGTGTACCCAGCATAAGGGAGGTGATTACTCCATTTTGTTCTGTACTATGGAGACTCTCCCTGGTATGGACTGAGTCCTGTGCTAGAGGGACATCCTAGAGTATTTTCAGAAAAGGGGAGGGTGTGGGCTGGTGACCCCAGCCTGGGAGGAGCCAGAAATAAAGGGAGGTCATAGGGAGGCAGACTATAGCTCCTTCCTATAGCACCCTCACTGTTAGAGCAATGTAGGATTTTTTAAGAGTTTTAAAAAAGTATATTTTGATTATGCTACTACAGTTGTCCCATTTTTTCTCCCCTTTGTCTCTCTCCACCCTGTACCCCTCTCCCACCAGCATCCCCCCACCTTAGTTCATATCCATGGGTTGTATATATAAGTTCTTTGGCTTCTCCATTCTTTATACTATTCTAAACCTTCCCCTGTCTGTTTTGTACCTACAATTTATGCTTTATTCCCTGTACTTTCCCCCCCCATTCTCCCCTCCCCTTCCCCATTGATAACCCTCCCTGTGATCTCCATTTCTGTGATTTTGTTCCTGTTCTAGTTGTTTGCATAGTTTGCTTTTGTTTTAGGTTCAGTTTTGGTAGTCATAAGTTTATTGTCATTTTACTGTTCATATTTTTTATCTTCTTTTTCTTAGATAAGTCCCTTTAACATTTCATAAAATAAGGGCTTGGTGATGATGAACTCCTTTAACTTAACCTTATCTGAGAAGCACTTCATCTGCCCTTCCATTCTAAATGAAAGCTTTGCTGAATAGAGCGATCTTGGATGTAGGTCCTTGCCTTTCATGACTTGGAATACTTCTTTCCAGCCCCATCTTGCCTGTAAGGTCTCTTTTGAGAAATCAGCTGACAGCCCCATGGGAACTCCTTTGTAGGTTACTGTCTCCTTATCTCTTGCTGCTTCTAGGATTCTCTCCTTCATTTTTACCTTGGCTAATGTAATTATGATGTGCTTTGGTGTGTTCCTTCTTGGGTCCAACTTCTTTGGGACTCTGTGAGCTTCCTGGATTTCCTTGGAGTCTATTTCCTTTGCCAGAACAAGGAAGTTCTCCTTCATTATTTGTTCAAATAACTTTTCCACTTGTTGCTCTTCCTCTTCCCCTTCTGGTACCCCTATAATTCAGATGTTGGAATGTTTAAAGATGTCCTGGAGGTTCCTAAGCTTCTTCTCATTTTTTTGAATTCTTATTTCTCCATTCTTTTCTGTTTGGTTGTTTCTTTCTTCCTTCTGGTTCACTCTATTTATTGTTTTGAGTCTCAGTTTCCTCCCCATCACTATTGGTTCCCTGTGCATTTTCCTTCATTTCTCTTATC
>PVIA01013964.1:0-29183 GCA_004024845.1 Tonatia bakeri
ATCTATTGCTCCCCTATATAATTGCTTGTAACCTACTGGGAATTTGTCTTTATAAACATTTTTGTTTCATTTTCATGCCTTAAATGTAGAGTGAGTTTGACCAATCCTATAAAGTGGACTTCCTTTCTGTGCCATTTCACATCATTTCACCTTAGGGTAAATTGCTACCCTGCTAAGAAACTACTATATTTAAACAGATCAACATTTCAAGAATGTGAGTATTCTTTTAAGGGAAAAGATATGCATTATTCCTTCAAATGATCTCAATAATGTCAGAAAAAATTAACTTATTACTGGGTGATCAGTGTGAACATTAACAGCAGCAGTTTAATAAATTCCTGAGTCCATAATACAAACTTATTAAACTAGACCTTCTACAGACAGTGAAAATATTTCTGGAGAATTTAATTGCAGGATAAAAAATAAAAAATCTAAATTGAAATGCTAGGAGGAAAATACAGAGACATAACTACTACTTAAAGAATTCAATAGCCAAATGTCTGTAGTGTAAAGTCTGAGTTTAAATAGTTTTGAAAAATTTATAATAAAAATTGTTTTAATTTCTTTAAATATTAATTTTATACTATTCATAATACTTAATTATTAAACATATAATTTAAAATCTGTTTTAAGTATAAAATATATGTAAATGTGTACATAATTTATTTACTATATCTAAATATATTACATTATATCTATAATGAAATATTATTCAATCTTAAAAAAGAAGAAAATTCTGCCACTTGCAACAACATGGATATACCTGGAGAATGTTATGCAGTATAATCAGCCAGACAGAAAAAGACAAATACTGCTTGGCTGCTGAAGGCTGTCACTTATATGTGGAATCTTAAAAAAATAATTTAAAAATCACAGAAACAGAGAGCAGAGTGGTGGTTGTCAGGGTTGGTTGCATAGAGAGAGACTGGTAAAAGGGTACAGACTCTCAGTTATAAAATGAACAAGATATCAGGATCTAATGCATCATATGGGAATTATTGTTGATAATATTGTATTATACAATTGAAATTTCCCAAGAAAGTAGAGCTTAAGTGCCTTCACAAAAAAAAAGGGTAAATATGTCAGTTGATGGATGTGTTAATTAACTCAATGGTGGGAATCTTTTTACTGTTTATATGCATCAAATCCTTACATTGTACCCTTTAAATATATTACAGTTTTGTCAATTATAACCCAATAAATGTGAAAAAAACATAAATGGGTTAAGTACTAAGACTTATTCAACTTCTCTGTGGAGAACCATTTTAAATCTCAATTTCAAAATCATATTTAATCTTAAAATGTGTATTGCTAATTAGTAATGATTAATTTGAGAAGAAATAACAGTCTATTTTAAAGTTTCTATCAAAATTTGTGAGCTAAGTTGAGAAAGTCACAGGGAAAAAAATGATTGAGCCCACATTTGGGGTAGATTTTCTTAAGAAAACATCCAAAATGTTTTTAAAGTTTCATTATAAGCCATATAAAAATACTTTCCCAGGCCACAAATAACCTTTTGTGGAAGACTTGAAGCTACCCATTAAGAAAATTCTAGTTGCACATAATAGTCTCCAAAAACTCTGCACAGATGATGACAACATAAAAAGTAGGTGGCACCCTTGGCTGGTGTGGCTCTGAGGATTGAGTCCTGGCCTTTGAACGGGAAGGGCCCCCAGCCAGGGCACCTGCCTGGGGTGCGGAGGCATCTCTCACACAGCAATGTTTCTCTCCCTCTCTCCCTGCCTCCTTTCCCCTCTCCCTAAAAATAATTAATCTTTTCTAAAAAGTAGGTGGCTTTGCCATTCAGTATAATAATAACAGTAAAGTTTTCATACTTTGAAATATAATTTTACAAAACAGTGTGAAAGAACAGATGTGCTGCTACCTCAACAATTTGTAACAGCTCTATCAGCACACTAAAATACACTAAGAGACAGCCCTTTGCTGCAATACTACACATGCTATATTACTGCTTGCTACTGAGATTGAACAAGTATTTACCTCTGTCCATGACTCTGCCTATCAAAATATCTTTTAGTTTTTAACTTTAAAAAAATCATTATTAGCAAACTGAAAAGAACTTGATAGAGAGTTACAGGAAGCAGAGGAATCTAAATCATGGGTTATTTTCTGTGCTGCTGCTGTTGCTACTATTTGAGAATTGAGTTCACTTTTTAAAAAGTATCCATTCTCCTATGTTTTATAGAGGGATTAACAAAATTCAAAACATATTAGTTACAGTGCTAAAAACAAATAGTTAAAAAGGAAAATAAAGTGAAAAATATGAACAGACAATTCACACACAGAAAAAAAATACAATCAACAAAAAGTCAATCAATTTTAGCCTCATTCATAATTAGAAAAACATGATTCTAACCGACTGCTTACAAACCAATAGGCAAACATTTAAGCTGCATAATACAGAGGAAAACAGCAGTCTCATAAAGTGTAGATAAGAATATACAATTAGGGGAATCATTTTGGATGACACATTCTTGGATTAGGTAATTTCACGATATTAGGAATTTCCTTTTGGAAATACCCACAAAACTATTCCAGGATATATATGTACAAGAATACTTACCAACGCACTGCATGTGCTAGGAAAACTAGCTATATCCTGAAAGCTCCATAAGAGGGAACTGGCTATCCAGGTTAGTGTCCACCCAACCAATGTACCAGTTTATGGCCATGTCATTGATGTCCCTGGAAAAAGTCAACCTTTTAGGGGGTGTAGGCCACTTCAAACAAATGCCTACTTTGTAACAAGTCTTTCTGTCTTTGGTCAACAGGCTACCCCAATATTAGTGAATCTTTTGGAAGAAACTGAAATTCAGGTGGAAATCAGTGATACTTAATTCATTTAAATATCCATGCAAATGGTATACTCAAAATGTCTTCTTATGGAACTAAACATGTAAAGATAGTTGGTTAATTGTTCTAAGGTCATGAAAGTGAAAAACGAATGAGAAATCTCCAATCACCATTTTTTACTGTGATTGGGTTTACTTTTTCTATTTCATCTGAATAGAGAGAAATTGAGAAAAATCAAACTACTGGGGGTAGGTTTGCCATTGCTTTTTTTAAAAAAAGTCATAATTGTTCATTGCCTTGGTCAAAATAAACTCTCTCTTAATTGGTGGGTCACTACATCTGATTCAATGGTGGAGACAGTGACAGTAAAAATATCTCCAGAGGAGATGCTTCCTGGAAGATGTAGTCTGTGTCTACATGTTTCTAACCTAATTATTAAATTTATCTTTGAAACTGAGTAGGTTGAATTCAAAATAGACAAGAGTAAGCGACCGTTGTGACGTTTTCTTTTTAGACTCAATTTGGGACCCCCTGGTTCCAGTTCTTCTGAACTTCAATCTTCACTCCCAAGATCCACATCCAACCATTTTCCATGTGCAACATGTCAGCTTGTAGGGTGACCAACTTTTCCATCACTCTGGACATAGGACTATCAGTATGACAACCAGAATAATTCCAGGCAAACCAGGAGAGTTGGTCACACTCCCTGCTTATTGTTCATTGAGGAAAAGGCTAGGAGTCATATGGCCACAGACAAGGGTCTGCTCCCCAGGAAGCTGGATGCACTTAGGTTGGTCTCATTGGTGAGGACTGGGTAGACATGCAGTGAAAAGCTGCGATCAGAAAAGGACAAAAAATAAAACAACTGCCTGGCTCCCTGATGGTTTCCTGACTCTGGATTGCAGTGGTAAACAAGAACCAGCTGCAATCTATATTTTTAGTTACATAAAATATTCTTGTATAACAAATTGCTTGGGTTTTATTAATGTATTTATTGTTTTGGTTTAAATTAGTGATGGTAGGTTTCTATTACTCAGAAACAAAATAACTTGACTAATATAATATCCATCACCAGCACTATCCAAACAATTAAAACCTTTTTTTTAATCTCACGCCCTACTCATGGTGGGTCAGTAGTATCGCATTTGAGCACCAAAGGGAGAATTATTAATAGTTTCTGGAGCAGAAGCAAGGTCTGTCCATTAATGCTTCAGAAGGCAGAGCACTAATGGAAACCGCTGCCTAGTTTCCCATTTTCTTTGTTAATGAGCACATTTCATTCTCAGGCCAACAATGACTCGTTCAGATTCCCTAGTGCCAGGAAAGTTCTAATCTAAGTGCTATCTTGGTCAGCTTTGAAATCACACTGCGGAGAAAGGCTTAGATGTCCAGGGTTGAAAACAGATTTGGAAATGAAAACTACAAAAAAAAATGAAATGTTTAAAAAGTATTATCTGCTTAAGTTTCAAATCCAGGGTACAGTGATATCTGATGTGAGATAAGATGACAATTTATGAAAATGTCAAGTCTGCCTGAGCCCTGAGTTGCCTCATACTCAAGAGGGATAAGGAAAGTTTTCATCCTTGTCCCTGTTCCCTGTGTTGTATTGGTTGGTCGCCTGCTTTGGTCTTTCCCATGAGGTCTGAGGATAGAGGAGCATGAGTCACAAGAAGACAAAGAGAAGGCCAGAAGTGTCTGTGAGAGCTTCCCCCTTCCCGGAATAATAAAATAATGAAAGCAACACAGTTTCACAATAATGATCGATCATGAGTCTCACCACTTTTCATCACTTTCCCAATACCAACCTAGTTTACACCACTATCATGCCTAATTTTTATAGCCATGTGCCTCCTAATGAGTCCCCCATTTTCTCTTTGGTTTCTCTAAAGTCAGCTCCTCACCACTTGCCTGAATATGATTGTTGACACCAGAAGTCAGACTGTCACTCTATGCTAAAAACATTCTTGATTTCCCATCATACTCAGAATAAAATCCAAACTCTTTATAGTAATTTATAAAGCTCTACATACTCCAGTTCCTGCCTCTCTCTCCCTACCCCATCTCTGACCACTTTCCTCCTGGCTCATTCTGCTTTAACACCAGCTTTGACTGTACTTGAACACACTATGCTTATTCTCTTTAGGACCTTTGCAGGAGCTATCTCTTCTGCCTAAAATGCTCTTACTCTAAATCTTTGCAAAGATCTTCAGTTGAGAGGGCTCAACTCAACTGTCACTTCCTCAGAGAGAACGTTCCTGCCCTCTTATCTAAAGCAGCACATGGGCCCTGACCCAGTCACTCTATTCCCCTTATGCTTATATTTTTATATATAGCATGTGTTTTCTGACTACTTATACATATACATGTGCATATGTACAATCTATCACACATGTGAGCGCGCGCACACACATATACTCTGGGTCTGACAAAATTATTATTCTGGTCATGGAGAAAAAGCAGAGTATCAAAAAGATTTCTGTTTGAATTTAAGTTTTTGCTGACATTGTCTGTTTCCTTCATCAGAATACAAAGTCCATGAGGGTAAAGCGTTGTCTTCTCAAACACTACTGTACTCCCAATTCCTGGCACACAGTGAGTCAGTGGGTCAATGACTGAGTGAATAGATGGATGAGGAAGAAAGAAAGCAGACCTAGGTTTAATTTCCAGCTCTTCCACTTCCAGGAAGTGTTACCTTTAGCAATTGCCTAATTCCCCGACCCTGATTTTGTTCATCTCTAAAGGGAGTATGTTTACTACCTCCTCCAAAAGTTGAGGAATAATTGAGATAATTTATGTAAATCTGCTAGAGAGAAGGCTAGAACTTACTATGTCTTCCACAAAGTTTCTTTTCCCCTCAGTCATTCCTCTGCCTTCCCAGGGATACCTAAAAAAGTGTAAAGTGGGGTTTTACAAGTCAGCGGGGAAGCCACTGGGTTATGTGCCATTACAAGTCAGCGGGGAAGCCACTGGGTTATGTGCCATGAATTCACGAGTCCACTTGAGCAATGAAATCCTACCATGTATTCAGTTAGAGTTCTCTGTCTCTGTATAATCCTGAAGATGCAAATATTCCTGGAAGAAAATACTCATAGTCATCTTTGTCTTTTAAAAAATCACTTTCAATGACTTTTTCTCTATGACTAAAAGTCCCATAAAAGACATAGAAATCAAAACCCAACAATGCCAAAGATTAGCTTCACAGATGTCAGAGAGTTTGTTTAAGCTAAAATCATAACTTGAAACCAGAGTCAGAGCTAAACCATCAGAGATGAAACAACTGGTTCTTGAAGAGGAATGACTTAGGAGATTCGTCTGAAACATGGGTATCGCTCAAGGTTGGCAGGTGTGTTGCTACCAGACCAGTGGGTACTCATGGAGGAAAATTCCCAAGTGGCTGAGCCAGAAGCAAACTGTGCACTGTCTCACTGACTAGAGGAATGATCATGTTAAATTAAGCTACTGATGTAATGACTCACAAAGTCCTTAAGATTTCTTTATGATTTAGCTAAGATAGCCCTAGCCTCACTATGATTCAACCTAATACCTATGCCTTTCATTTTTCTTTTACTCCTAGAGATAGAAGGGAGAGGAACTGGCCACAATCGGCTACTCTCTTCTCCTCTCCACCATCCCTTCCACAAGGATGCATGGAAACGAGCTCATCCAAGCTGCTTGTCATACCAACATAGCTTCTGATGTAGTCTGAGTCTCTGGTGTAGGTACCCTCTCATTTAACAACTCTTTACTGATGCTGAAATACCTCAGCAACCCTGTCTCTCCTGGCCTCAGAGAGTCTGTAGCTCAAAAACACCAGGGCTCCCATGATCACAGAGAATTTAGAATCAGGAAAAAGTCCCTGGAAGCCTATTAGCTTGTGGATCTGTAACACTGGAGAATTTCAAAGACTTTCCTTTTATTTGTTTAATCTTCCTCAATGATATGCTTCTCTTCCTCACCTCCATCTGCCACCCCCAGCCCAGACAAGCTTTTGAAGTCTAAAGCCCTTTTGAGAATAAATAAAATTCTATCCTTTTGTAAGATGTATTCTCTCCTATTAAAAAATATATGCCAACATACATTTTTAAGCAGCTATCATACTCAAGTGTTTGCAATTATGGGTAGATTCTTGCTAATCAACCTGGTTTGGCTGAGATACTGTAGCTTTTATTTCCTCACACATTCCCTAGTGCAGTTTTGAACCCACATTCCTAAAGTGAATGGCTATTGATTCAATAAACAGGCATAAATATGACTGATCTCTAGATAAACATAAGCTATTATTTTTAGAGAGAGTGGCACTCATTTTTCAGACACCCACACCTGACGTCCAGCCAAAACTGTCTTCTTTCTTACAGGAATCAGTGCTGCTAATACTTCTTAGAGAAATAATTCTCAATCAGGGAGGGAGGAATGACCTAAAATCACATCAGTGTCCTAAATTCTATACTAGTAATTTTAGAACCATAATTTTAGAGTATGAGATTGCACTGTGGAGCTAATAATACTACTAAAACTCATTGCTATCTTTTCTAAGCCTAGATCAAAGGTTTTATAAGCAAAAAACATCAGAACTCTAAAAAAAAAATCCTAATCATTACTATGCCATTTACAGGACAACCCAGATTAATGATTAATCTTTTTTTTTTTTTTTTTTTTTTTTTTAGGGGCCACCTTGCCCTCTCCATATACTAAAAGTAGAAGTGGCAATGAATGATAAAGTCTTATTTAATCAGCTTACCTCAATGGTTTACAGAATGATTTTCAAGTAAAAAGTACCTGACCTGTAGTTTAACATTTTATAAAGATCTCCCCTGCTATTTAAACTTTGCTGATGATGAAGAGGAGGAGAAAAACACCAGATAGCTTCTGGGGGCATTGTTCATTTAAAGATCTTCCTGGGGACTCTTATGATGCATCAGTGACAACTAACTCTGCCCCATGCACTGTCTTTTCCAGTTTCAATTAATATTTTTAAACTATTGAGTATTTGCTAGAGTCCAAGCACTTTCCTAGAATCTGAGAGTAAAAAAGTTGACTCCATTCCTATTTTCAAGACAATAGCTCAGTGTGAATGCTCAATTGTACCCAGTAAGTGCCCCTACTTAGAATAATGAAGTTATCCTTCTTTGTTTCTGGAAGCCTCAATCCTTTTTTTCACTTTCAGTGGTTTGCTCTCTCCCAAGATTCTGCTCTATAATGGCGCTTGAAAAATAATTCACATTGATGTGAGTTATCCAACCTCTCTTTCCTTCTCTTTATCTTTACCTACAATCTGTTTTCCCTAAAAACACTAAGAATGTACCATTACAGAAGATACCCAATTATATATGTAAGTATTGGCTTTCAAGATACAATCCTTTCTAAAGAGGATGGGAAGGATAACTTTTATCTCAATATAGGAAGCCTCCAGCCATGAAGTATCATGCTATCAGGCATCTTAGCTACCTAGTGTCTTATATTTCTTTTGGTTACAGAAGCAGAAGTATACTAACATCATCAATAAAAAAGTAGGGTTAATTATGTAAGTACAGATATTTCCTGGACCAGGACAGGAATTGAGAATAGAAAGTGTTCAGTGGCATTTTAACTGGAAACCAGAATGATCAAAGAGAGTGATTATTCTCCATGCCTTCCTCTTCAGGCTCTATAAGGTTTTTAACTTCTGTTCCTTTATCTGAGTTTGGTCCATCTTCCTTTCTCAACCAGTGCCTTCTCCTACTTAACCTTGCACATGGTTCAGTGTGACCAGCAGTCCCAACTCTATATTGGAGTGTCAGCCCTCTACCAACTAGTATCAGTCCTGGTTCCTCAGTTCAAATATGAGGAAGGGAAATAGGGAGAGAGGTTATGAGTCAGATTCTGATCAGTCCAGTTCATCTTTTTTAAGCTAAACCATCAAATTTGCTAACAAATCAGTACACAGGCAGGTACTGGGTAAGGTATTCACTCCTGGCCCAATTATTTGGGTCCAGAGAGCATCAAAATTCCAGAGTATATAGGGCTGTCAACATGGGGCCTGGATAAGACAGAATGTTTCAAAACTACTGTGGATAGAGGCAGCAATGAAACATTTTTAGTAGACCTGGCCTCTGTATACTTACCATGAAATATCTATAGATTGCCCCTTATGATCAGCCCCTTCTCTCTTCCTTTTCTTAATTCAAATGCATTTCACTTTCTGCTTGCCTCCCACATCATGTTTATTCTCTTTCACTTTAAGCCCTCAATATTCAGAACCCAGTTACTATTGAAACAAAATAAAATACACATGAATTGTCCAGTGACTATGATTGCCCACTTCTACAGCAATCATGATAAGAGGGTGCTTAGAGAATTTCTATCTGCCATTGCACACCGTGACCGAGACACTGAGTACCATAGAGACAAGAGGGCAAAGAGGATGGCATGTTCATAAACACCCTTCACAACAGATCCAGAGAGGAGCCAAGGGGCCTCTACACTGCCCTCTTTTCAACTCATAAGATCGGACTGGCCTCAGCTCATAAAAATATGATTTGGTTTCTTTTCTACACCTACCTGGTCTTTTTAAAATCTCTATCTCCCTTTGTCTTTCTCTTCCTCTCCCTTCTCCCAGTATGTTAGCCCTTATCTTGGCTATAGGCCAAAAAAAAAATTGTCAACATTTGCACAATAGACAGTGTCCCAAGAACCTATGCTGTGGAAGATAGAAACAAAAATCTTCCCTGATATAAAATTCCCTTATAAAATACTCCACTATCCCACAAACTCAACTATCCTGTGCAACTTTTTGATGAATAGAAATCTATTGCATGTTAGAGAAATGGTAAACAAAAGTAGGATATTATTCAACTAAATCTGCTGGCTCTATTATTGGGTTTGCCATTGACTGATTTTGTGACTTTGAACAAATTATTTAACCCTCCTTGGACTCAGTTTCCTCAAAAGTTAAGTGCTGAGTTAGATGCCTAAGCAAACCCTCTTGTTTTCCAAGAATCATTATCTCCCTTCCTTCCTTACTTGTAGAGCTTATTTCCCAGGACAGAAGCTAAAATTGACTATTCTCACTCCTCCAACACCCTATGCACCTAGCACACAGGCCCCTACTAGTCTTGACCTATGGTAACTGCCTCAAGCCTCAGGGAAATGTTTTCCTCGCTATTAAAAATGTTTCCATCCTACATACTTTTGGAGCTGTGGTAGCCATCACACAACTGTGACATGGAAGGAAGCTAAGAGGACTCTATAGAATCTGACCCAGAGCCCTGCCACTTTTAAGCTGTTGAAGTACCAACCCTAGAAGTCATTAAACAATTTTTCATTCTATAATCTATTTTTATTTGAGTGGTCCATCATTGGTAGTCAAAAACTTCCTTATTGAATAAATGTTATGATCTCTAAGATTTCTTCCAGCTTTAAGAATATATTATCCAATAAAAAGGAAAAGAAGAAGAAAGTTGTCCCCTTGATAAATTAATTGCACATCTTGTTTCGAAGGATCAATAGTTAGACTCCAAAAATAGATGTTCCAGTAAGTCAGACTTATAATTAGTGAGAGTAGAGAGCTTCTGATACAACAACGTGACTTGAAAAGCACAGAGAAGAACCTACTCCAAACATCTCCTACTGCCTTTATTCTTGATGAAGAAAAAGAGTATCTATAGTACATATCTGTAATATTTTGACTGCCATCATTTGAACAACCTTCCTATTTTAGGAATCTGCTTCCCACTTTAGAAGTCAAAAGGAGATTTGACCTCTTCCTATCTCTGGCAACCAGAGTACATCCTGACCAGCTGAATGCTCCTCCACAGGATTTGAAATCTTGGGAAGTGGAGATGAGGGACACTAAGGACACTCTGAAGTTATTGGTAGCAGAATGCTTGACCTTAACAGGGCAGTGAAGATATCACCAGTGGTTGCTCCCCATTCAGACTGCTTCTCAGTTATGAACTTGCCTAATAATTCCTGATGCCCACTCAACCTTGGTGCTGCCTTTGTTTTCAGCCTGGTTCTCCCACCTTCCAAAAGCTTTTGGGAGCTATCCCCAACACATTTCAAATAAATTGTTTTCTGGTTTTGGTTAATCAGAACCTGTTTTTGTTTATCACACTCACAAAACCTGACTGACACAAAGCCAAGTCATTAATGTGAAGAAGTGTATTCTCAAAAGTCTAGATTTAAAATTTGGAAGAATAGCAACCCTAAGCATCTCCATGGTTCACCCTCCCGAGAACAGCTTTCCCCAAAGATTTTCATACAAGTGGTCATTCAGGACATCAGCAAACACCTTCATTTCTCACTTCCATCTTTCAGGGAGAGCCATGATTGCCCTTTGGAAGTGTTTCTGACATATACTTAGAGAGATGAGTGTTTGAGAAACAACACTGAGTAAAATATGACTTTTATTAAAAGTAACACTTGCAAAATTGGCTGGAAAGAAAGAGACCTACAAATTTCCATTTGTAGCAGAGTTGTTTCCCTGTCCTCCAAAGACCAGACTTCCTGTCACAGTTATAAAAACAACTAACAAAATTAAAATAAATAAAATTAAAGGACAACATAAATGAGAGCATTATCAAAACAAAGATAATATGTTCAGTGTTGCTTAAAAACACACATCAAATGAATGAAATAAGAGGAAAAATATTATTAAAAAGAAAACAGGAATCAGGAAAGTTAAATAATAATACAGTGAAAAATATAAGATTCAAAGAGATAAAGGATAAAAAGAAATCAAAAGATCCAATTGAAATGGCAGGAAAATTTCAGATATTCCATGCAGCAATATTTTTACCAATATGCCCACTCGAATAAGGGGTATAAAGGAAAGAATAAACAAATGGAGCTACATTAAATTAAAAGTATGCACAGCTAAAGAAAACATCAGCAAAATGAAAAGGGAACAAACCGTATGGGAAAATATATTTGCCAATGATACCTCAGACAAGGGTTTGATCTCTAAAATATATAAAAAACTCATACAACTCCAAACCAGGAAGACAAACAATCCAATTAAAAAATAGGCAAAGGACCTGAAAAGACACTTCCCCGAGGAGGAAATACAGAGGGCCCAGAGACATATGAAAGGATGCTCAGCATCACTTGCCATCAGAGAGATGCAAATTAAAACCAAAATGAGATACCACTTCTCACCAGTCAGAATGGCCATCATAACCAAATCAACAAAAACAAGAGCTGGGGAGATTGTGGAGAAAAGGAAACTCTAGTGCACTGTAGGTGGGAATGCAGATTGGTGTAGCCACTGTGGAAAACAGTATGGAATTTCTTCAAAAAACTAAAAATGGAACTGCCTTTTGACCTAGTGATTCCACTGCTGGGATTATGCCCTAAGAATCGTGACACACCAAATTCAAAAGAACATATGCACCCCAGTGTTCATAGCAGCAAAATTTACAATAGCCAAGTGCTGGAAACAGCCTAAATACCCATCAGTAAATGAGTAGATCAAAAAACTGTGGTACATTTACACAATGGAATACTACACAGCAAAAGGAAAGAAGGAGCTCCTACCCTTTGCAACAGCATGGATGGATCTGGAGAGCATTATGCTAAGTGAAGTAAGCCAGGCGGTGAAAGACAAATACTGTATGTTCTCACCTATAAGTGGAACCTATTCAACAAGACAAGCAAGCAAAATTGAACCAGAGACTTGGAAATAAGGATCAAACTGACAGTGACCAGAGGGAATAGTGGGGGAAAGAAGAGGAAAGTTCAAGTCAAGGAATGTGTATAAAGGACCCACGGACAAAGACAACTCGGGGTAGGGGGAGGATTGAATCGGGGAGATAGGGGATGGGTAGGGCAGGGGAGAGTAAAGGAAAAATGGAGACAACTGTAACTGAACAACAATAAAAAAAGAAATGCATAATGAAAATAAAAAGAAAGTCACAAATAAAAATTGAAAAGATATGAATCCAAAAAGAAACACTATTTGAAAAACTCCAATTCAAAATAAGAAAGTCTACTCACTACTGCAAAGTTCTAAATGGTGTGTTTATGTGTATGTATGTGTTTTAAATAAAATTCCACCCTCAGTAAAGGTAAGGAAAACATGAACAACCGAAGAAGGTAGCAACAATCAAACCATTCATAAACAGAGTACCAAGTGACAGAGAGCAAAGCAAAGATGATCTATAACCTCCCATGATACTTATTTTTTAATGTTACCCAATTAAAATGATATGCTGTCTCAGAAAACATACACTCGACTATTAGCAAGCATATAACTGTCTTAATGTTTGCTTTGGTTGTGTCTGGTAACCAAACGCCCTTTAGTGAGGCTCTCCCCTATGCATGTTACTATGAAGCCAGTCACTTACGTCTTAGTTATCTTATTTCATTCTCTCAACAACTCTGGTGAGAGGTTCAGTGATTCTCAAACACTATCCATACATTGTGCTAGTTCCCTATGGCTTCTGGAATAAGTCATCACAAACTTAGTGGCTCAAAATAGTACAAATTTATTCTTACAGTTTTGAAGACCAGAAATCCAAAATGGGTCTTACAAGGATAAAATCAAGGTGTTGAGGCAGGCCAGTTCTTTCTGGAGGATCTAAGGGAGAATCCATTTCTTTGCCATTACAGATTCTGGAAGGAATTTAAAAATAGTTCCCCAAAAGAAAGAATTTTCTCCCATTGGCCTCGAGAAGAGTAGCTAACAGAGAGCCTGTGGAGTGGGAGTTGTGAGCGGCCCTCAGTTGCTGGGAGCACAAGGGCATGAGAACAGCAGGGCCGCTTACACACTCTGCCCCACCTGTGGATCTCATGTAAGTTATAAACTACAAACCAAACCTGGATTATGTTTTTCTGGACTCGGGTGTGCAGGACCAGCTGTTAGTAAGGATGTCTAATGATGAGCTGAGCCCTCATCCTGTCCACAGATCCACAGGCAAAGGCAGAACTCTGAGTGAACATGGGAGTAGGGTTAAAGGCCTGAAGGAGGTTTAGTGGGAGGAGAAAATCAACTTCACATAAGCCTAAGAGGGCTCAGAGGGTGAGCTCAAACCCACCACGTGGGCCTCGGGGCCAGGCCATGCTTGCTCTAGATGCCAGAAGTTGGCTCTGTGTTTTCTCTGTGAAGCTCACCTACCTCCTACCCCAAGCACTTCCAAATGCTAAGGGAGGCTTGCTTATTTCAGATTCACATTTTTCCAGCCAATTAACTTTTGAAGGGACAAAGGTGAGAAAAATAAATCTGAGAAATGACTCTGGGCCCTCATTGCCTCTGGTTCAACGACTTCTATCATAACCACCAACATTCTGATAAGAATTAATTTTAAAGTGCTTTGTAAAGCACTCAAGTACTCAGCAGCTCTTGCTGAGAAATGCAGGCTAAAAGCCTGCGCCAGATTGCTAGGAAGGGAGAAACATGCTCCATCCGCTATCTGAGCTGTCCTGACATGCTGGCTGCCTTCCAGACTACCTGATTACATCAGGACCTAAATTTGTCAGTGACCCGTTTTAGAATCTCTGGTATAGGCAGTGAGTGTAAGCCCAGTGTTCTGAAGTTCAGCGTGAAACTTGGCTTTAACCTATTCTGCTTTTCATATCTGAATTTCACAAAAATTAGCCTGTGTTCCTAAGTATTGTCAGAAACAGGTAATGGTGTGGGGGCAAGAGAAGCCTGGGAAAATCCAATCAAGGAAGACAATATGCACCCCCATGAATGAGCTCACACATGTGCATGCTACTACCAGATTCTTGCTGAAGGCACACAAGCAAGGGGAAATCAGAAATCACTGAAATGACCTTATTTCAATCAACACTTTTGAAAGCCATAGCTCTGCACTGATAGAGAGAACAGTACCATCCTGCCCCCACTCTGTTGAGAAGCTCTTCAGTGAGGCAGTCAGTGCCTAGAATTCTAGAGTAGGGCACACAAAAACAAAATACATAGCACCTGGCCACAAAGAGTGCACAGGCTAGTGGAGGAAAGGCAAGTAAACATATTTACAAGAGTGGGATAAGTGCTTTGATGGAACTAAATCCTGGTGTTGGAGCAAAGAAGTTAGGCAGCCAATACAGAATGATATGGTGTAAGAGCTGGGGAAAAGGTCAGGGATAGAAGGATATCTCAAAAAAGGAGAGAGGAGAGTGGGAGGGGGGAGGAGGAAAAAAAGGAGAGAAATTCTAAACTATTAAGGCACTGACTCCCAAACTTGGTGACCAGAAGAATCACCAGAGCTTTTGTTACAAGGCACATTCCCAGACCACTCCTCTTCACCCGTCCTCACCTGGATTTACTAGTACCTGGGGCCTAGGTGCATTCCAGGAATCTGATTTTTTACAAGGATTCACAGATCATTCTATTTCACGTGATCCTAAACCCCATTTTGAGAAACACTTCACCCAAGTCCACCCAAAATCGCCCTCGCTTTCTCAAGTGTGCTATCCCTGGCCTGAAGAAGGCAGCATTGCCACGTCAGAAGAGGGATCGCTCCTTTGTCCATCTTTTCTGCACCCTTTCAACTGCAGTCCACTCAGATCTCGTTCCTCCTCTCCCAGCCACTCACGTGCCCTCCCCTGCAGACACATGTCCTCTGGGAAGTGCACCCTTTGCATCCCGATGTGAAGTGGGGGTCTTGGATTACCACGACCAGGATGAATTTGCTTTTTTATTCTGACCTCTGAAGAACAAAAAGCTTTGTCTTTAATTGAAGGAAAGTGAAGCACCCTCAGGAAGGCAGAATTATTTGTGGAAGTGTCAGGGAACCTTTCCTAGTGACCACTTTGAAAGTGGTCATTTACTCAGCTTATGAGAGGAGGAAACCCCAAGCTCAGGACAGACCTACCCTTTGGACTGCCCACTCCACCCACACTTCCTGTCTCTTACACGAGATGCACAATGAATGAGTCTTCATTTTTTTTGTGGTCCAATGAGTTTTATCCTTTACTTTGTATTTTCAGATGGCGAGCACTGAGGATAGCCTCCAAATCCATGGTCTTGAGAAGGCCTACCCTACCCCGAGGCAATAAGAGGGAAAAAGAGCTTTAAAGAGATGGTGGCAATAGGAGCTTCTCCAAAGGGGTGGAGTTTTGCAACACAGTTTGTACTTATCTCCAAATACCAAAGGAAAAATGACTTGAAACACACAACCAGGCACTACTTTTCCTAACTGAATAACCCTATTTCTTCAGAACCTCCAGTGGCCCTTTTCTTTATTGCTTCCCTCTGTACCCTAACGTGTCCCCTGGCCCTAATGTGTTCATCTTTCCAATTGCTCTCATTCCCATCTTTTTCCTTCTGCTCTTTCTTGCATTAACACCACCCAGGTCCTCATTCTAGCTCTCCTGGCAGTCCAAAGTAACTGACTCAGGACTAACCTACCAACCCCAATCCATCCCAACGATGATTTCTGCAAAATGTTGCTCTGCCAGGTGGGTCCTCTGCTCAGCAGCTCCCCAACACCTGCACAAAAAAACTTCAACGTTGGGACCCACCTTCACTGTCTGCAGCAGCCAAACAAATCTCCATGCTGTTTTCTCTTAAGGCCTGACTCAAATGTTCTTCTTTGATTGGTTGCTGCTGCTTTTGACATTTTCAAAACTGTACACATAAGTGCACATGATAAATATGCAAACAGTACAAAAAATATCAGGCAAAAAAAAGTCTTCTTTTCCTGCTGATTCCCCACCCATAGCCTTTTGCAGAAGCAACAATGCTACTGGTCTTAGAGCTACTGACGGCATCTATAAGCATATCTCTGGGTATAAATGCCCCCTTTTCTAAATAAATAGGGTACTATACCATCTTGCACATGGCTTTTGTCACCTAGTAACATCTCTGAGGTTGTTCTGTTTCAGTACAGACAGAGAGACCTCCTTCATCCTTTTTAGCAGCTCTATGATACCCCATTATAAAACGCATCAACTTATTTAACCAGTCCTCCACTAACAAACAGTTGAATTAGTCTAGACTTTTGCTACTAAAATGAGGCTAGATTATACATTCTAGCTCTAGTCAGAGACCGATTTATGATGGCACTAATAAAGTTCATTTCAGTGTTCCTCATTTGTATGAGTCCTTCAGCATATTTTTCCCATAAAAAGGAAACCAAAATATTATATATTCTTCAAGAACCACAGAACCAGAATCAGCACCTGGATGTAGTATATATTTTCTATGACAGCACAAAGTACATAAGTACTTCACGTTTTGAACATTGTGGCTGAATTCCCAAATCAAGTCTGTAATTCATGCTGATGGCACTTTTTACCACCTTCTTATCATCCCCATGTGCTTCATTGGCACTTCTGGTGAGATGTATCCCTTTGTACTTTGCTTCTGTTATTCAGGTAATTATCTTATCTCCTTCCTAAAGCTATAAGCCCCTTGAAGTCATCACTAAAAGGTCTTCTGTGTCTGTTGTGCCCGGGTACCTAGCACAGGGCCTCTGCCACTCAGCAGACACTCAAAAAAGGGTTGATTCTATTTGAAGTCTTTTTTGGATGTGATGTGTATATAATCAGTCAGTCAAAAAAGAAAATACTTATTGAGTGAATAATAAAACACTTCTGCAGCATCTTAAATACAATTTGAGTTTAGATTCCATTCATGAGATATGAGCTCTGTCAACTTTGAAGATCTAATGACTATACTCTCCTTTCCATGATTAAAGTCATGGACAGGAAAAAAATAGTAGATGGAGGCATCCTGAGGTTAAAGACTATACCATGTGACTTAATACATCTTTGTCCCTTCTTTAATATTAATGGGAATCCACTGGTATCACAGTCTAAATAAAACCTTGCAAACAAACTTAACTCACAAATATTAAAAAAAGTTTATTAAAGTCAAGACATATACTGGATACTGTTTCTTATTCTTTTCAATAAGGGTTCTACTAGTTAGCCATAGGGGCAAATTGCATTTGTTAGACATAGTTGGTTCTTCACAAAACAGCACCAGGTACTGGAAAAGTTTTATGTTTCTTTACAGTGCTTGACAAATAGTTCAGAGGCATTTGAGTTAAGATGACCAGAGAGTATGTAGGCATTAAATTGGATGGGGTCTATAATTTCTCGTTGTAAGCAATATGAAGTTTGGCAATGTTGGAATCAGTGCTGAAGGCATTGTTTTTTTTTCTTCTTCTAATGAAAACTTAAAATAGAGGATCCCAGAACTCCATTTAAGCACTACCATACATTAATCTTAGCCTCTTGGACTGTCATTAGATATTCATTTGTTCCCAACTCGGCTAGTTCCTCCATGCTTCCTAAAATCTCTTTTTCTTCTTTCATTAACCTCAATAGTTCTCCAACTTTGGCATGCATCTTAATCACTGGGAAGATCATGTGAAGCACAGTTCTTTAGTCCCATCTCTGTAGTGTCTGATTCAAAAATTTCTCTAGGCCTTACTCCTCCTTTAGTCCCTGCAACACAGTCTTGATATTACCTGTGAGCTCCTTTGAGATTCAGAATCTCAGACCTACTGAGGAAGCTGAGGTCATAGGTTACCCAGTTAGGTGAGGGTCATGCACCTAGCAAATGGCAGAGCCTATACTGTCTTAACCACTCTACTAAATTCCCCCACTGAAAGCCGAGATGGGGTTTATCCACACCCCCTTTCTGGTCACTTATGAGAACTTTGCTCTTCTTTGCCCAGGATTTCTGACCCCTCTGCACCCAACTTCAGACTCTGTTGCTCAGATACATTTGCACATATTTTTCAAGTTCTAATCCCAACAATCCATCCTCTTGCTTCTAATACTAAAGCATGGAGAACACAATCCAACATTTTGCTCCAATCCTAGAAGGTCCAACTGCCCCTCCCTTGCTAAGGAAAGTGGACACCACTGCTCATTTTTTCCCCATAATTTAAGAATTTTTTAAATGACCTGCTTCTCTGTATCTACAAATCACCAATATTTAATGTCTCCTTGATTCTTTTCTTAAAGTAAAACAGGTAAGTTAAAACACAAACCTACAGTGTAGAAGAGACCTCATCTCTTCTTTCAAACCCAGATAATGGCAATCCCTCTGCCTCCCAGACCCCAGGTTACTGACACTCAGCTGATAGCAGTCAACTTTAGGCAAATACCTTCCCATAGAACAGTGTTTAATTTTCACATGTACTATGCTAAAATATCCACATCCAACTTTCTCTGTCATATTGAAACCATTTATGATTCAGTAGAAATAGTCAAGTGCAAGAATATTCTGACAACTATTCTGAAATACTATATATGTTTGTTCCAAGAAGGTATTTTATAGCTCTGTATATATTTAAATATGACAACTGCAAATATATTGCAGTTTGTGCAAATAGGTGCCAGAAAATTTGATGCTGGTTAAATCAGGTGAATTTGTGTTGAAACACAAATCTTTCTTTTTAAGCTATAAAAGTGTACCTTGGCAGGGATGGGGGATAGTTCCTTGATACTATTAGTTTAAGCAAAAAGAAAAAAAGCTTTGTAATGCATAGTGTGTGATTGCCTTTCAACAATCTTCCCACCTTTCCCTACTATGTGCCAGCCCATGTGGTTTTCATATTTGGCCCTGATTAATCTTAATCATGAAAATGTAACTTTCCTTTGCCAGTATATGGCTTAGGAAAAAACAAGAAATGCATATAGCTTTTCTCCTGCAGACATAGGTTAATTGAAAAATGGGCTTGTGCAGATTTTTCTCTTTCTCTGGATTTTTGTGTGTGAAGATGAGAGGCCTGAGCCAACCTACGCATAAGGCTGACATAGTAAACCAAGTGTGTCATCTGGGAAATAAAACCAGAAGCTCTAGAACAAACCTAAAGCCTGTGTTACCTGAGGACATCCAGTTGCCATATTTTATCAAATCTAATATGCCATCCATTGCAACACATGACATTACTTTAGGTACCATTCAGAAAAGAAAAATACAGTTCCTATGACATAATGCTTTCTTATCACGTGGATTTTCTTCAAAAATTTCTAATCGAAATAGCACTTTTAGACTTATTTTGGGCATGCAGTTTTTATTGTACCTCCTCTTTACTTGTAATGCTAAGGAATGCATGGAAAACAAATCTAGGTTCATCTCAAAACTTCATCACACTCAGTCTAGCTGAGTCACACTCAACAGGTTTTACCATACACTATCCTTCTCTGTGCAGTTAAGACCGCCGGTGATACATTTTTTTAAAAGAATGACCAACTACTATCTTCAGGACTTCCTTCCAACCCAATGACATCCTTCTTCAAATATTAATGTGCATGTGGAGGCAATGACAGTATCACACCCACTGTCTGGCCAACAGTGATTGTAAGACATAATGAGTTATTTTTTTTCTCTTTCAATCATTTATAATTTTTTTGTTATTGTTGTTCAAGTACAGTTGTCTCCATTCCTCCCTACACTCCTCCCCCCACCCCAGCCATCCCTACTGCCCACCCTTGAATTATTAAAACAGGAACAATGTGCACTTTAGAATCACTAAAGTACAGTATGCGTACCAACTAATGTCCTTGCTCCTGCAGGGGACCCTAAGGTCGACATGAGAACATGTCTCCTGAGAGGCCACCCCACCTCCTGCTATCACTGACTGCTAATTTGAACTTTAGAATCAGGTCAAACTACTGAAGAGGTGCAGCCAAGAAGAGAGTTCAGGCTGAAGGATTCTGTAAGGCAACAAGTGATTTACTGGAAGAATGACAAATCATTGGTGAAACTCTGCACAGTATTAGAAAGCAATTTTTAAAGGGCATTGAGGCTGGCTGGCGGTATTAGAGCCTCATTATAATTCATTGCCTAACACAACCAACCTGAGTGGTGTTTGACATTGTTTCTCATAATACAAAGGGGAATTTAGTGTCAGTGGTTTAGAAAAAGACGATGTTCTATGTGAGTTCAATAAGTGATGATGGTCTGTCCGCACTTAGGTCATTTAAGAGCAAGGGAGTGGGCATGTTTTTTCAGAGAGTAAGACACATGGCAATTAAACAGAGCCTGGGAGCTATCTTTATAAATTAGAATACAGTTTAAGAGTAAATATATTCACATTAATAATATTTTTGTAAGAAAAATAGAGCCTTCCTCTTAACATTAAATACTGCAGTCTCCACAATCAAGCACGTGCAGTTAAAGAGTTCTCAGCCATGTCTCCATGCATTCCACGTCAGTCCCCCATCCGCCCGAAACCCTTTAAAAAATTCAAATACATTTTGATCTGCACAGAAGAAACACAACAATAACAGCAATAATGAAAATAAAATGTACTGAGTTCTTTGTATATGATGGGCAAAATATACACAATTACACACTTAACACACAATGCCTCATTTTATCTTCACTTATGGAGTGGATACTTTTAATATCACCATTTTTCCTAAGAGAAAACTGAGGCTTGGAAGTGCTAGAAAACTTGACTGAGGTCTCCAGCTGCAAAATGCCAAAGCCATGAGTCAAACGTGGTCTTTTTTTCCTAAGATTTTATTTTATTTTTTTATTTTTAGAGAGAGGGAAAGGGAGGAAGAAAGAGAGGGAGAGAAGCATCAGTGTGTGTTTGCCTCTCACATACCCCCTACTGAGGACCTGGCCTGCAACCTAGGCATGTGTCCTGACTGGGAATCAAACCAGGGACCCTTTGGTTCACAGGCCAGCGCTCAGTCCACTGAGCCACATCAGCGACAGCAAACCTGGTCTTTTGATTGACCCCCCCTAAACCTATTGCTTTCCATTACACCTCACTGCCCCCCCACCACCACAAATTTCTAAGATGATAAAATAAAACCACAAGTTCCTTCTAAGAATTTCCACACAGATCAGAATGGTCCTTTATTCAATTTTCATCAGTGTGTTGGATTGACCTACATTGATTTAAATATATAGCCTATAATTTTGGAATTATTCTTGCAAACTGGGATGTGAGAAGTGGTTAGAAGATGTATAATTTAGACATTGAGTAAAGGAGTGGGAGATTTTAAATATTTTCTTCAAATTTATACTAAATTTTTTAATTTAATTTTCAAAAATAGATAATATCTGGTTGCATATAAGTAGGGATAAAGAGAAAGAAACAGAGAAATAGTAATTCTGGTGATTATACACACATGGATAAAACCCTATAACTAGACTTTTGAGGACTTTTAACACGTCTCAAAACAGCAATATTCAAGGCTGCCTATGTGCATAAAGTCAGGCAATTTGGGGTTCAAGTTCTCACTATGTGACCTTGGTCACATGATTTAACTTCTCTAACTTCTCCATCTATAAAATAGGAGAATAATGTCTTCCCTTCAGAATCATTTTGAAGATTAGAAATCATATATGTGCTATGCCTTATACAGTACCTAAGTCATTCTGGTATTTATTCATATATTTATGTACTCAATATTTATTGAGCCCTACTATATGGGTGGGGGTCCAAAAAATCTGGAATTATCTTCTGAAGGGCAGGTCCCTTGTAGTACAGGCTTCCCTCAGTAGATGAGGGTTTTAGGAACCCATCTATATCAGTGTACCAGCTGATGTTGTGAGAGGCTGTGTTCAAGTTCAGTGAATTTTTTTTAAGACACTTGTGACGTGTTTGCCCACTTCATGATAGGTGAATTACAAGTGTGTTTGCCCTCACCATGCTGAGTGTTCAGCAATTTTTGACCAAAAAAACATGCCCCCTCCCTTTAACCCCTGTGCCCCACCCTCCCTATTCTCCAGATCTCTCCCTGAGCAACTTTTGTTTTGTTTTCCCAGATTAGAAAAGTCCTCAAAAGGAAATGTTTTAGCGATATGGAAGAGGTTAAACAAAAAAATGGTAGAAGCACTAAAAGGCATCAAAATTGACCAGTTCAAAAACTGTTTTAAGTAGTTTTTAAGCAGTGGAAAAAAGTCTTGATAGGTGGATTGCATCGAACAGAGAGTACTTTGAAGGTGACTGATGTTTAAATACGTGAAAATAAATACACAATTTTTCATAAATAAATTCCAGTTTTTTGGTCCCCCTCACATTTCTAAGTAGTAAGGATACAGTAGTAAATAATAAAACAAAATAAGACACATACCCTGCTCTCACAAAGTACATAATTTTATGAGAAAAACTACATAAAATCAAAAATCATAGAGATATCTGTAAACTTACAACTGAAAGTATGCTTGGACAGAAAAACTAACTGACAGAACTTCCAGCAGCCAAAGCTAGATCAAGGTGAGAGAAAAAAAAGTCATATTGTATTTTAACCCAATATAAAAATAAATACCCATGAATCCTTAGTGATTCAAAGAGAAGATCAAATAACAAATAAATAATTAATTAACTGGGGGAGAAGAGACAAATGTTCCCTGTAGAATTCCACATTCATTATGTGTGTGTTGTGCATAGTAACCTCCTTCCAAAAGGCGCAGCATAGTAAGAGGAAAATAAAGAGTAACTTTACAGTAGAGAAACCTTATAAACACTACTTCAGCCAGAGGATCAAGGCCAACATCAGCAGTCTTAAGTCATATTCACCCTTGTATGATGTGATCAAAATAGCACTTTACCTCCGTTATCTTCATAAAAATCCATAACCCCAACCTAATCACGAGGAAAACATCAGATAAATCACAATTAAGGGACATTCTACAAAACACTTGATCAGTACTCCTCAAGACTATTAAAGTCATCAAAACAAGCACAGTCTGAAAAACTACCACAGCCAACAGTAACCTAAGGAGTCACAATGACTAAATACAATATGGTATCCTGGATAAGATCCTGTGATAGAGAGAGAATACTAGGTAAAATTTAAGAAAAATCTGAATGAAGTATGTGAGTTAGAAATAATATACCGATTTTTGTTCATTAATTGCAACCAATGTACCATGCTAATATGAGATATTAATTATAAGGGAAATGTGGTGTTGGATATGTGTGAACTCTATATATTTGTCTTCATAATTTTTCTGTAAATTTAATACTGTTCTAAAAATAAGGTTTATTTTAAAGGAACATTTATAAAATAATGAATAATAAATTTGTTGTAAATATTGATAAATATTTACAGAAGCATTTTTAAAATGCTTCTAAAGAACAGCATATGGAATGAGTAGAACAAGCAATTGCTGGATTTGACTCTAACTTTGTACGTATATAAATCGTTTTCTTGAGTTCGAAGGACTAGAGGCACTAAGTTTAGACTCATTAAAGAGTAGCTAATGTTTCTATTCTGATAAATTGTGCTTGGTTTTAGGAAAGAAAGAAAAGGATCCTGATTCTCAGCCAGAAATCTATACTACTGCATTAACTAATTTGAGTTAGGCTGGCCAAGGGCCATCAACCCTTTGGTCCAAGGAGGACACTAACAGGTATTAAACGCTGGTGTGCTCAGCACAGTAGCAAGCCCTTTAAGCAGAGAATCCATCTCACCCTTCATAGCATTTCTGAAGATAAGTTATGAAACTCCCATTTTGCAGATGATGACACTAAAGTTCAGAAATTGTGTGGCAGACCTACCGGAGCTCAGATTTAACCTGAATGCTCTCTGACTCCCTGCTTTTTCCATCTAACCTGTAATAATTGTGTATTTTTGGGTGATAGCTATGATGAGACAAAATCATTTAGAGGGTCTGTCCTAGCCACAGTTATGAGAAGATATAAAGTTCACAGAATGGTGAAAATGCCAATCTACCTCCCTGCTAAACATTTTTAAAAAAGGAAAACAACTCCTCTGGCATAAAGTCAGCAGTCAGATGTTTGAACTCAAAGGAACTCAGCAAAGTAGGTCTTGTGAATTAAATGCATCTTTAATTGATGTTTTGGTTGAATGTCCCTTTTGCAATAAACAAATCCACAATAACTGCCATTAACATGGAACTCGTTTTCCAACTGAGTGAGCGGAATTGGGTGAGGTTGTAAAGTCTGGTTGTTTTTTTAAAATTTTCAGTGGTGCCCTGTTGTGTGAAGGTAATGAGTTAAAAGTAATTTGTGTGAACAGGCCAGACTATTTCCAACAACAAAATCCAGAAATATTTTAGTTGGCCAAAGCAAACACAACCTGGGATGCATTTTATATCGAGCTGCCTTTCCTTCCAATTCTCTCACCCCAGGATTCAGGGATAATAGTTCAAACCCTGAGTGCCAAGTACACGTTTCAGTTCATGTTTTGACACAAACTGAATATACTCTGGGCCCTTACACTCGCTTCTTTATATTTCTGTCAAATAGCAATATGACGCTCCTCTTCTCTCCCCCTTTACTAGCAAATCTTCTGGATATGGAACTCATCATATCACTGGAACTCAGGGTTACTTCAGAAGTCTATAGCTAACGTTCACTGAATGCTTATGTTGAGCCAAACAATGGGCTAAGCACTTTTAAAGCATTCCATTACAGAGATCTAGGCGAGTCCATATGACCAAATTTTGGCCAATGAATTGTAAGCAGAAGTGTTGAGTGGGATTTGGGAGTTTCCATAAAAAAAGGGGCACAACTTTAAACTCATTTCTGTATCGTGCAGTCTGGATTTCAGATGTCATACTGAGTTCAGTCTGGTTCCAGGTATACAAAGATGAAGCTAACATCCTAGCTAAGAGCAGGAGGGAGCCAAGGTCCCTGGTATTAGGTCACCCAAAAAGTTCATAGTGTTTTTTCTGTACGGCTCTAGTAGTGTCTTTCACTTCATTTGAAACAATTTTGTTAGAGTGTATTGTGGCAGCTGTCATATCAGTGTGCCTTTTAAAAAACCAAAATTGGTGACTTTTTGTGCAGCCATTTTAATATTGAAGATGGAAGAAATATGCAACATTTTTGGCATATTATGCTTTATTATTTCAATAAAGGTAAAAACACAACTGAAACACAAAAAAAGATTTGTGCAGTGTATGGACAAGGTGCTGCGACTGATTGAATGTGGTAAAAATGGTATGTGAAGTTTCTTGGTACTATCAACATTTTGGTCAAATAATTATTTGCTGTGGGGCTGTCTTACGCATTGGAAGATGTTTAGCAGCAGCCCTGGCCTCTACCCATTAAAAACCAATAGCAAGAGCTAGCCAACATACTCAAAATACACAAATCAATAAACTTACTGGTGAAAATGAAAAACGTGTTTTTTATTTTATGGAAAAAATATAACAGACTTTTTGGCTCCACCAAATAAAATCCTATAGCTTGCCAGCCAGCTCTTACTGCCTCCTTTGGACTTATTTTATATAAGAAAGAAATAAACTTCTATCTTGTTTAAATCACTGCTATTTTGGGTTTCATATTATATGAATGCAAAACTAATTCAAATGTATACAATGTCCACAAAAAGACCTAGAAAATGTACACAGAACATAGCACATTAGTATAAAGGCATAGCTGATCTCACAAGAAGGAATGGAAATCCAAAGAGGATAAAAATAATAAGGAAAACAGAAACTGGCAGGAGCTGATATTAGTAACCAAGTAGAATGGACCTTAGAAACCATGGGGGGACCTTGGACCTAAAAGAAACATAGTATTACTATTGCTGTTGGTATTGGTATTGAGCCCCTTCATAAAGTCAGGTCTCTTAAATGGAACTGCACCACCCAAAATGGAATGTAGGATAGAAAATATTTGCCCACTGGCAAAGGAAAATGAAAATGAAATTTGTCTTAACCTTTGATCTAGATGACACAAAATTTCTCCTGATATTTATAACCACTGACATATACCTTATATGATACATACACCTTATGATATGTGTGTATATGTGTGTGTGTATATATGCATACATATATATGTATGTATATATGATGTCTGTCTGAAAACAGTTCAGCCATTGTTAATAGAATGAGAACAGTTTGAGTGACATTCATGTAACCTGGCAGCCAAGGACAGTGGACTGGAATGTGCATGTGTGAACAATGACAACTTCACTGTACTAGTCACTGGGGGTGGTAGACACTGTTAAGTGAGCACGAGTACTGTGTGGCCTTCACATACAAAATAACTAAGCAAGTAGAGGAACAAATCTGCATCAAATTTTGCATTAAGCTTGAACATTTCTCCACAGAAATTATTTGGATGATTCAGAAGGCCACAGCTATGGGCAACTGATGACTGAAAGCTTCATCGTGACAACGCATCTGCTAATGCATCACATCTTATGCAGAGATTTTTGGCAAAACATTAAATCACCCAGGTGACTCAACCACGCTTCAGCCCAAATTTGGCACCCTGGACTTCTAGCTTTTCTCAACACTAAAATCACCTTTGAAAGGGAAGAGACTGTCAGTGAGATTCAGGAAAATACAACGAGGCAGCTGATGGCAATTGGGAGAACTGTGTGAGGTCCCAAGGTGCCTAATCTGAAGGGGACTGAACATCATTGTCTTATGTACAGTGTTTCTTATATCTTGTACCTTCTTCAATAAGTGTGTCTGTTTTTTATATTACATGGCTGGATACCTTCTGGACAGACCTCATACATATAAATAAAAGACTGTGTGTGTATGTGTATATAAAAAATCTCCTACATAGTCTTATAAATCCCAACATATGAAATTAGGTAGAAATGTGTCCAGAGAAAGCAAATTTAAAACCTCTCTGGAGGTGTACTCCTTCAACCCAGTTAGCAAACCTAGGTGGTCCAGGATCCCCATATACAAGAACATTATTAAATATAACCTCACAGCCTAAAAAGACAAAGCTGCAAGGACATAAAACATCTAAAAAGAGAGTAGACAAAAAATGAAAAGAAGAATTTGACCACTAGTTACTGTATATACAGTGATTATCATATACATACTATAAAAGTATTTATTATGATTCATGAATTAAAAGATGGAACTGAAAAAGAAAAATAAGAATGTACAGTTCTGTTAAAAAAATCGAACTTCTAATACATACATGCACACATACATGTATACACATATATGTATATATGCATATGAATATAAATATATATATTTGGTGAAATGTAAAGCTTAATAGATGGGTTAAAATGGATTAACCAGCAGATTAGATAGTATTGAGAAGGAAATTAGTGAACTGAACAGTGTATCTGAAGAAATTATCAAAATGTATGTAATCAGAGGTAAAGAGATGAAGGAGAATGGGTTCAGGGACAACATTTGAAGAAACGATGACAAAGAATTTCATAGAACTGAGGACAGATTTACGTCCTTAGACTGAAGGAGAAGTAGGAAGCAGAAGGCGTATTAAAAAGTCTAAGTAAAAAGACAGATGCGTTAGTGGAAGAAGCAGGATAAGAACCCTGGTCTGTTTACTGTGGAAGGATCATGATGTAATAGAATGAGACCTAGAGATGAGACAGAAATTTATGGTGTGCTAGGCACAACACAAACACATACTTCATTTAATCATAACAAAATATAATAAATCAGAAATTATCAGTCCTAATTTACAGAGAAGAAAATTGATGTTCAGACATTACGCAGCCTCCTAAAGTCACTCAGGAAGTAAATGGCAAAAGCCTGCTTTTTTTGGTTGCACCTCAATTCTGTTTCCTGCTGTAAGACCACTTGCACAGAGTTCCGGCCAAGATGGAGGCATAGGCAGTCGCACTGTGCTTCCTCGCGCAACCAAGACTGAAAACAACAAAGATTGAGAAACAATTAACAACCATAACACAGGGAAATTAATTGAACAGAAGTCGGGCTCCAGTACATCCAGACCGGTAAGGAGCGGCGGAGTCGGGAGGCCTGCGAAGTGGGGTCGAGGGTTCCCGGCGGGAAGAGGCACTGGCTGGCGGGCGCGCAGGGTGCAGATGGCAGCGGCAGCGGACGGACCGGTGGCGGACGCTGGGCGCGGAAGTGCGGAGGTGACTGGCAGGCCCAGTGAGGGGTGCAGGGCAGCTGGCTGTCCGCAGCCACACGTTTGCGCACGAACTAAGTGAAAAACGGGCAGCGCCGCTGCGTTTCAAAGCTTAAGGCCCCGTCTGGGAACTGAGGCCAGGAGACTCTCCCAGCCTCACAGGAGACTTCTCGGGGAAGCCCACGGAGTCCGAGAAAGTACACCAGCCCACCGCCCCGGAGCCAGCACAGCAAGGGCCCAGTTTGCTTGTGGGAGGCAGTGGAGGGGATGGAAGTCCTAGAGAGAGCGGAGCAGGCGCCATTGTTCCCTCTCAGGCCCTGCCCCCACATACAACGTCACAACCCAGCTACTGGGGTGCCCCACCCCATGAACACCTAAGGCTCCGCCACCCTTACGAAATAGCCGCATCCAAACCAAAGGAAAATTAAAAAGATGGCTCAAACATATTTGAAAGCCCCAGAACCAATTTTTTTAAGTGACCAAGAAATTGCCGAATTACCAGATGCACAGTTCAAAGCACTGTTGATCAGGAAGCTCACAGAATTGGTTGACTTTGGACATAAATTAGATGAAAAAATGTAGGCTACGATAAGAGAAATGAAGGAAAATGCACAGGGAAACAATAGTGAGGGGAAGAAAACTGGGACTCAAATCAATGGAGTGGACCAGAAG
>PVIA01013965.1:0-29221 GCA_004024845.1 Tonatia bakeri
AGGCAAAATGGGTTAAGACAGAAAACCAGTATTCTATGATATTTACAGTAGCAGCCAGTAGAGAAGAGGTGGGAGATCCTTTGTCTATATATAGTGTAAACCGTGATCTTCTGCCCCACTATCTATGTTTTAAAAAGTATGGAAAGATAAGACTCTTAGTGGAGAGGAAAGTGTTGTTAGTTGGATCTACAAAGCTATGCGACAGCAAGAGGTCAGATTCTTAGGTAAGGTAGGAATAAAGAATAGTAAATAGGGGTAGTGTGTAAAAGAATAGAGATAACCCCTACGTTAGTAGAGTTTTGGAAATTGCGAAGTGAGCCAAGATCTGTGAGGGGTGTTAAGTTGTATTTACAAGTGTATGGAATAAGTCTTATTTATAGTGATATTGAAGCAACAATCTTAGGACAGATTCTATGAGATCTAGACAACAAGAATAAGGAGCATAGAATCTTGAGTGGTGTACCAATGGGACCCAAGTGAGGGACAGTAAATTTTCAACACATTGTGAATGTGGTAATAGGAGGAACCTATCAATCGACAGTATAACCAGCTAAGCAAAGAAGATTATGTAGAAAGAAAAGAAAATACTATTGAAATAAAAAATGTCAGAAAAGAGAGAAAAAGATAATATAAATTTGCATGCAAAACAAAAACAAACAAACAACAACAACCAAAATAAAACAACCAGAAGATGTATTACAGGAGAGATAGATTTGGAGCAGAAGTAATAACACTAAGATGGATGGAAAAGAATTATAAGGAATTGAGAGATATAAAAATATAAAGAATTTTTTTAAATAAAAAGTTGCTTAATAAACCAAAACAAGATACAATCAAACAAACATTAGTAGGATAAGGGGAAAAAAAAGAAAAGAAAAGAAAAAAAAAGAAAGAAAGAAGAAGAAAACACAGAGAGAGAGAGAGAGAGAGAGAGAGAGAAAATAAACCAAGAAACACCAACAACAAAAGCAAATTTAAAAAACAAACAAACAAAAAACAAACACACAAAAAAAAACTCTTGTTGGTTTCTGACTGGCCAAATCAGTGTTTCTGTTCCTGCCAGTGCAAACAGGCTGAGGCGCAAGCGGTGAGACTGCCTTTCCCCTTTCTAAGACAGAACTCAGTCAGACTCAGGGCTGGCCACCAGAATTTCCCAGAAATGATTGCTGTCTCCATCTGGGTTCAGGGCACAAGCTGCGGAGGTGGCAAGGCGTTGCGCCCCTCCCCCAGCTTCGCCACCACAGGCTCTACACTCAGCGGAGCCCCGCCTCTCTTCCAGGTTCACGGTGCCTGGGCCGGGACTGCGAGGGGTCCCGTACTTCCCCTGGTGAGCTCCCCGTTCTCGGGAAGCGCCGTCTCTCCTCCGGTCTCGAGACGCACCCTCCGGGGTTTGGGAAGGGTCGCGCCCTTCCCTTTGCCTCTGCTGCGGACCCCAGAACCCGGGAATAGCTTTGTTTTTTCTGGGTTCTCTGTTTGAGTGAGGAATCCGGCAGGGTGCACGCCCGCGCCAAATTGTCTCAGCTCCGGAAGCCCTTCCTTTGTTCCCGGCCGGCCGTGGGGTCTCAGTCCTCCCCAAAACCACACACACCCCTGTTTGGGGGCATGGGCACCCACGGGAAGGACTCCACCCCCACGGCAAGGCCTCTCTTGGTCCAGCAGACTGGGTACTCACTGTTCCCCGTGGGTGCGCACAACTCCTGTGCTTCTGCTTTCCAACCCCTGACTGGGGATGGGGCGGCGTGGCGACTCCACTCTCCCGGGTGCCCAGAGACAGACCCAGGGGCACGGGCACTCTCCGCGCCCAGCACAAGTCCCTTCCGGCCTCCTACCGTCTGTTCATTCAATATCTGGATAACTTCTGATGCCCTATTTTCATAAATGTTGCGATATCCGTGGTCTCCTGCTGTTTCTCCTCAGATCGGCCAAATTCTCCCCCAAGCACTGGAGAGGGGGATCAAGACTCCTCCTCCAAAGCCGCCATCTTCCCAGCCCCCACCAAACCCACATGTCTATTTTTAAAAAAGATTTTATTTATTTACTTTTACAGAGGGGAAGGGAGGGAGAGAGAAGGAGAGAAACATCAATGTGTGATTGCCTCTCACGTGCCCCCTACTAGGGACCTGGCCCACACAAACCAGGCATGTGCCCTGACTGGGAATTGATCTAGTGACCATTTGGTTCACAGACCCAGTGCTCAATCCACTGAGCCACAACAGTCAGGTCTGGTTAAGTCCCTTTTTGGAACAGAAGCAAAGCATCTGCAGCAAGCACGAGCCCTAAAGAATATTAACTGGGGCACACATTAGATATTCTGCAAATAATATCTTCTGCAAAGAGTTTTTTAATACTAATATTTTCTTATTAGTTTGGGAGGGAATAAGGCATGTTACACACTGAATAGTAACTGGCATAAAAAGGGCAGTGGGAGAATGTAACACTCTCACATGATTGTGGATTCTAGGCAAACAAACATGATACTTTAGATATTGAGTGTGTTCTGTGATGTAGCTCAAGTCAGACCCTCATCATCTGCTGTCCTCATGGTGAGAAGACACTGGTCAGCTTCCTGAGTGACGGGCACCTTGTCGACAGTACAAACTGGGCCGTGAGGACCCTGCCCACCACATCCTGTGACTTTATCAGCTTTGTTCAGCTTCTGTCTCCTGCTCAACAGCAGCAGCAGCATGTTCCCCAAATTCCTCAGCCTCCTGGGTCTTGGTGAGTCCTGGAAAGGAAGAGAGGGGTGGGTCATGAAGGAAATCTGGGCTTCCACACGGCACAGGACCAGTTCCATGGATGGAGTGCATGCAAGCACGGGATCCATTGGGAATCAATCGCCTCTCATGTTTTTTTTTTTTTTCCAGGGTTCTGTCTGGGCCAGAGGTTCTGGATGTTCACAGGTGAGTCCTCTCCATCCCCTCAGTACAGTGTGCAGCAAACTCTCCAGGAGTCAGTCAGGGATTTTGTGGGGAGAGAGAAGTTGTGGCTGCTGTGGATGACACTGGAGTACCAGTGGTGAGACTTCTGGAAACACAAGGAGAGCAGCAAGCCCTGTGTGATTCTAGGGTCTTATTTCTGGTGGGAGAACCTTCCTAGTCTCTCCATGAGGCTATGAAGCTCAGGTCTGTGTTGACATGAAGGAGGCTGTAGATTTCCAAAGCTGTGGTCTGTGGCAGGTAGCTGTCATCTCCATAATTAGGAAAACAAGATGCTTGATCCCACACAGGCCTCCTAGGACCAGGTGTCCTATGCCTTCTCTAACCTGCCTTTGACCATAGGAACTGCAGAGTCTCCCCCTGGACCTGCCTCAGACCTCTGGCAGGCCCTCCTGGCCCTTGGGACAACTTTGATGGGGGAGAACTTCAAAAAAGGTCAAGGTTCTGTTTCACCTTATTTTCATCAAGTAGAACTTGCTCCTTTCTGCCATGTCTATTTATTTTATTCAAATTGTGTTTTAAGTTAACTTTGCACAGACCTGTTATAAACACTCTAAGAATAATCCTTGTTGGGGAGACCTGCAGGTCCCTGTGGGGTTGGACTATGTCCCAGGTTCCCCACCAGGCCACCCTGGGCATTACGAGACTCAGTTTGAGAGGAAGCCTTGGGAGAATGAAAAGGAGGAAAAGCCCCACAAGGGGTAAGAAGAGGGGCAGCTCCCCATTCTGAGCTCTAAGGCATTGACCCCTCTCTCCCAGGTGGGCACGACAAACCCTCCCTGTCAGCATGGCCAAGCCCTGTGGTTCCCCTAGGAGGGAGTGTGACTCTTCAGTGTCATTTCCATCCTCCATTTACCTCATTCAAACTAATCAAAAGAAATGGGACCCCCAGTCCTGAACTCCAGAGAGATCACACCAACACCTTCACCATGAGCCCTGTGACCACAGCGCATGCAGGATCCTACAGATGTTTTGGACATCACAGTCACACATCTGGTTGGTCAGTATCCAGTGACGCCCTGGACATCGTGGTCACAGGTAGGTGGCATCCGGTCCAGCCCATGACCACCCTTCACAGTCAGAGTCAGATGCCCATGGAACCGAGAGTTATCGCTGCATTCCTAGTCAGGACGAACCTTAGAAGGAGAGCCTGCTCTGAGAACACAGACAGGGTGTGTAACATAAGGAATGTGGAGCCCAGGGGAAGAAGGAGGCACCAACAAGCAGGAGAGTCAACTCAGGGATTAGCAAGAGCAGGTCCTGCCCTCTTCTGCCTGGGGCAGGCAGGGAGGACCCAGCAAGGGCCACATCACCTGATCCCAGGTCCAGAGACCCTCTGGAGGGTTAAAACCCTGCCTTGGAGCAGCCAGAGCCTCAGATTAGCCAATGTCACTTCGGAAGCAGTCTCCAGAAGCACAGGTTAGGACAGGAATTGGGAAATACCCACCTCATCTCCACGTTCTTCCCCAGTCTCCTGCCTGTCATCTCCTTTGCTCTAGGAGACATGTGTAGGGAGTCAAGAAATGCATCCTGCAAGGTTGCCCCCACTCCACACATACACAGCAGGAACGAGATAGAGTGGGAGTGGATCACACAGCCATCCAGCTTCGAACTAGCCCTGAAAGGTTGGGGCTTTTAGTCAAGAGAGACAGAAAAGCAGGGCAAGGGGAGGCCATGAGATCCAGGCTGTGAACGTCATGAGCCAGAGGATGGACCAGGATGCTCAGGGGAAATGCAGCACAAAGACTTAAGAAGGAAAGGAGACATCACTGGGCTGAGGGAGGAAGAAATCCACTCCTGGAATATCAGGAGAAGGGGTGAGGGGGGCAACAGATGGAACCTACTCTCTTTCTTCCTAGGTGTGCTTAAAAAACCCTCCCTCTCAGCCCAACCAGGCTCCCTTGTGCACACAGGAGAGGCTGTGACCCTGCACTGTCACTCAGAACTCATGTTTGACCAGTTTGTCCTGCACAAAGAGGGGGATGCACAGCATTCCTGGCAGGTTGTGGAGAAGCTCTGTGCCAGGAATGGACAAGCTCACTTCTCCATGCGCCCCATGACACCTGCACATGCAGGGACCTACAGGTGCTACGGCTCTGTCCATCACTCCCCCTATGAGTGGTCAGCACCCAGTGACCCCCTGAAGGTTGTGATCACAGGTGAGTGTGGCCACACCGGCCCTAATTCTCTTTGTGTTCTGGAAGCTTCAAGGGTAGATGTGGTGTGGAGTACAACGTTAGTACAGGGAGAGAAAGACAGACATACAGAGAGTAAAAAAACTCAGGAGAGGGAGCTTGTGTGGCTGGGTGTCAAGGAAAAAGAAGAAAAAATGGAGAACTTGTAATCCAAAGAGAACACAATTGACACTCTGAGGTAGAAAAGGGGCCACATATTAAACTTGACAAGCTCATGGAAGACTTGCATGGCACCTTACACACTCAGAGACCTCATTTACCCACATAGGCTGGTCTGAAATTAAAAACTACCTAACTAGAAGCAGATCATGGTGGTAGTCATGTCCTAGGCTGGTGTTTTTCCCTAAAAAAGGTCAATCTTTACTTCAACTGAGCCTGTCTGTTTTCTTTTTGTGTCTGATAACATGCATTTGGAATGTCAAATTTCTTTTTTTTTCCTGCTTTTATTTTTTAAATATATTTTATTGATTATGCTATTACAGTTGTTCCATTTTCCCCCTTCATTCCCCTCCACCCTGCACTCCCTCTCCCACCCACATTCCCCCCCTTTAGTTCATGTCCATGTGTCATAAGTTCTTTAGCTTCTACATTTCCCATACTATTGTTACCCTCCCCCTGTCTATTTCCTACCTACCATCTATGCTACTTATTCTCTGTACCTTCTCCCTCTCTCCCCACCCCACTCCCCTGTTGCTAACCCTCCATGTGATCTCCATTTGTGGTTCTGCTCCTGTTCTAGTTGTTTCCTTAGTTTGTTTTTATTTTTGTTTTAGGTGTGGTTGTTAATAACTTTGAGTTTGCTGTCATTTTAATATACATGTTTTTGATCTTCTTTTTCTTAGATAAGTCCCTTTAACATTTCATAAAATAAGGGCTTGGTGATGATGAACTCCTTTAACTTGGCCTTGTCTGAGAAGCACTTTATCTGCCCTTCCATTCTAAATGAAAGCTTTGCTGGATAGAGCAATCTTGGATGTAGGTCCTTGCCTTTCATGACTTGGAATACTTCTTTCCAGCCCTTTCTTGCCTGTAGGTCTCTTTTGAGAAATCAGCTGACAGTCTTATGGGCACTCCTTTGTGGGTAACTATCTCCTTATCTCTTGCTGCTTCTAGGATTCTCTCCTTCATTTTAATCTTGGCTAATGTAATTATGATGTGCCTTGGTGTGTTCCTCCTTGGGTCCAATTTCTTTGGGACTCTGAGTTTCCTGGACTTCTTGGAAGTCTATTTCCTTTGCCAGATTGGGGAAGTTCTCCTTCATTATTTGTTCAAATAACTTTTCCACTTGTTGCTCTTCCTCTTACCCTTCTGGTACCCCTATAATTCAGATGTTGAATGTTTAAAGATGTCCTGGAGTTTCTTAAGCCTCTCCTCATTTTTTGAATTCTTGTTTCTTCATTCTTTTCTGTTTGGTTATTTCTTTCTTCCTTCAGGTCCACTCCATTGATTTGAGTCCCAGTTTTCTTCCCATCACTATTGGTTCCCTGTACACTTTCCTTTATTTCATTTAACATAGCCTTCATTTTTTCATCTAATTTGTGACCAAATTCAACCAATTCTGTGAGCACCCTGATCACCAGTGCTTTGAACTGTGCATCTGATAGGTTGGCTATCTCTTCATCGCTTAGTTGTATTTGTTTTGGGGCTTTGATCTGTTTTTTTCCCTTTGGGCCATTTTTCTTTTTTGTGTTGACACAACTGTTATGTATGAGAAGTGGAGCCTTAGGTATTCACCAGGGCAGAGCAACCCACATGACTGTATTGTGGTGCTGTATGTGGGGCAGGGGTCAGAGAGGGAACAATGGAGCTTGCTCCACTCTCTGTCGCATTTCAGTCCCTTCCGCCACTTTCCCCAAGCAAATTGGGCCCTTCTGGTGCTGATTCCTGTATGGATGGGCTTGTGTACATTATAGGACCCTGTGTGTCTCTCCAACAAACTTTCCTGTGAGGCTGGGAGTCTTTCCTGGCACCTCAACCCTCACAGTTGTTTTCAATCAGTGATTTGAGGCTTTATTTCCCTGCGATGGAGCCCTGGGTTGTGCAGTCTGCCTCACTGCCCAATTTCACCTGGTTTATTTGGGCATGAATGTGGGACCTCCTGGTCAGCCAGCCACCTTGAGCACCATGCCCCTCCACAATCCGCAGCCTCACTGGGTCTGCCCACTGCCACCTGTGCCCGGAGTCTGCAGCCACCACCTGCACACCCAGGGTTCACTGGCTGCTGCCTTGCACGCCCAATGTTCACCAGCCACCGCTTTTTTCTGCCAAGACCCCTCTCTGCCCAGCCACCCAACCCTGACTCCACCCCTCCTACTGGTCTGGATGAATGTGTCTATTTTAACTCCTTGGCTGTCAGACTTCCATACAGTTCAATTTTCTGTCAGTACTGGTTGTTTTTGTTTATTTGTTTGTTTGTTTCTAATTTTTTTATTGCCATTATTTTGGTTGTGCAAGGAGCCACACTGTGTCTACCTATGCCTCCATCTTGGCTGGAAGTTCGGAATGTAAAATTTCTTTTATCCAGACCCCTCCAAGCATGGCCACCACATCAGAGGGAGACCTCGAAACCCCTCATTGTTACTGTTCATTGTCACGTTCATTGTTGACTGTTAACTACCTGAACCCACCTGTGTGAAAGATATGTTTACCATTTTACTTTTTATGTAATCCCAGAGCTTCCCACTTTACTTCCTCCCACCTCCCTAATCATCACTGATGGATTTCATGTAACCCATTTATGCTTCCTCTTTTCACTGTAATGTATAAAGTAAGGTGCAAACTGCCATTCTTTGGAGCATTTTCTCAACATGTTGAGGTTTTGTTTCCTGCCAATTGTCATCAGTTTGTCTCCAATAGAGTCACAGGTTTCTCTACAGGTGTGGATGTTTCTTATGTTGACAACATTGACAGACAGACAGACAGAATGAAAAGTTGGACCAGAAGACCAATGAATATGGGGATGAGGGCTGTTCCCATAGCTCAGAAACAGAGTTCCCATTCTGACACTGCAACACCCTTCCTCTGCAGCAAGAACACAGTAACACACCAGACACCCCAGCCAGCTCTGTGAAAGATCTGATTAGAGACTAGGACCCAGAGGAGTCACCCAAACACCTGGTTTAACAGGTCCTTTTGCACAAAGAGGGAGGAGTGGTCACTCCCAACACCTGGGTGCAGGACCATGCTGGTCTGTCCCTGCAGAGTGAGGTGATCACAGATCTGGGGAGATTCTGGCATTTTCACTCCATAGTCTCTTCATTTCAGATGAAGAAACTTAAGCTCAATCTGTGTTCTGGGGAGTCCCTGGAGTGTGCTCTCAGTTTCATTATTCGAGACAATCCCAGGTCTCACAGCTTTGAGGGGCATTAAACAGAGAGGTACATGAAGAAAACAGCAGAGGTTCAGGGAAAAGCAGAGCCCAGCACATGTGCACACAGGATTCAGCACTGCAGGGACCATAGTTAGACTGACAGACACTAGAAGACATGTAGAGTGGACACTGCAGAGCAGGAAGAGAGAAATCTTCCTTCTCTCCTGAAGAAAAGTGTAAGTTGTGGGCTAAGATCAAGGTCTCTGTTTCTTCTAGGAGTGCAGAAGAAACCAACTCTCTCAGCCCAGCCGGGCCCCACAGTGATGTTAGGAGATAACGTGACCTTGTTCTGCCACTCTGAGAGTCCAGGTGACCTGTACCACCTATGCAGGGAGGGCAAGTCTCACGGGTGCCAGCTTGCTGGAGGGCAGCGTCGCCATGGTGTGTTCCAGGCAGACTTCCCTCTGGGCCCTGCGACCTCAGCTCACAGAGGGACCTACAGATGCTACAGCTCTTTCAATCACTCTCATGTATGGTCACACCCAAGTGACCCACTGCACCTTGCTGTCACAGGTGAGGAACCTCATACCTGTTCCTGTCTCACTAGACACTGAATCATGGAGCTACATCTGAAGGTTACCCTACTGGTTACAGGCATCTTAGGGACTCTGGAGAAAAAGAATCTCTGAGAAATACAGGAAGGAAAAGAGCGGACACACAGCAGGGCCCTTCAGACCTTCCTTCACCTCCTGTACGGACGCCCACAGTGGGGCCCTATGTACCCAGGCAGATGAAGAAAGAAGTCAGGGCAGACCAGGGAGGGGGAGGGGCTGGATGCAATTTGGGGAGCACAGAGGTTGCATCAGCCTCTCACCCTTATTTGTTTCCCAGAAGCACCTTCTGACATACAAGTAATTTCCCCTTTGAGGGGCACAGATATATATCACCCAAGGTGACATGTCTCCTGACCACAGCTGTCTTTGGTCACCAGGCTTATCTTTGCCCCTTCCCACTGTCACACCTCAGGTGGTCACTGCTCAAGGTACTCAGGTGGAAGGATCAGAAGGACACATGTGTCTTTAGGGACAGGGCAGAGTAAGGGGTGGGCAGGGAGCCACCCTTCCAGGAAAAAATGGTGCTACTTTAGTGGAGTAAGGAGTACACCTTGTGACACTTTTCTGACCCTTTTCCTAGGATCTTCTACAAGTACTTGCCTCTCACCCACAGAGTCAAGTATGAGAAAAGGTGAGTAAGGGGGCCTCTTAATTTGGTCCATGGTTCCTAGAAGGCCAAGTCTCCTGTGTAAGTGTTGGCTCTGCTACTTCCCTGCTCTGTGACCTTGGCCTAGTGAAATTCCAAATTTGTTCATCAACATTGGTGATGGTGGTCAGCATGGGAATCAGAAAAGGCATTTAGCCAGTCATGCTTCTCAACTGGGACCAAGGGGTAACAGTGACTGTGACCCCATGCTCAGGGGTGATGTCCATACTCCCTCCATAAAGACGCATGGGGATGGGCATGATCAGGGCTAAAAAGGATTTAAGGGAATGCCTTCAATACTTACTGTCCATCTGTTAGTAATCTGTGAACTCAGTACTCCACAGCTAAAGTGTGTTCATGCAGGTCATATTTTGGGGGGTGTGGGAGAAGGAGAAACACTGTGATGAATGAATGACAATTATTTGATTCAATAATTTACATTGAGCTAAGCCATGTGATAAAGCAGAAGTGGACAATTTGGAGTGAATGGCAGGGAAGACCCTTCTGAGGGTGACATTTCAGAGGCCATCTGATGACAGTGAAAGATTGGCAGAAGGATATTCCAAACCCATGGAACAGTAAATGTCATGAAACTAACATGGTAATGAGTTTGGGGTGTTTAGACCACCAGTGCAGATGTGGAGTAGAGATGGGCCAGTGCACCTGATGTGCAGTCATTGAGGTGGGGTAGAGATGGGGTAACTAGGAGCAGGTTTGGGAAAGGTCAGGTTGATAATCAATAAGGAGCTTAGATGTTTTTCTCTCTGAAACTGGAAGACATTCAAATGTGTATATCAGAAAAGTGTCATGACATGCACAATACTTTTCAGAAGGGACAAATTGCAAGCAGGAATAGAACTGATTCAGGGAAATGTGAGTTGAAGCCATAAGGGTGGTGAAAGGCTCAGCCAGTTCTGGTGGAGAAAGCTCTCATCAGCTTAGCCATGAAGGTGCTGGGGAAGGACTTGAGGAGGAGGATTCCAGGTGGACTCAGAGGTAGACTCACCAGGACAGACCTTGCAGAACGTAGGTCTCGTATTTCTCCGCTGGAGCAACTTGGTCATATTTATTTTTCTCTGCATCACTGGGTGGAAACTCACACCTGGGCTGTCAGAGAAAGGAAGAGCTGGGCAGAGAGCCTAGCATCCTTCAGAGACAAAAGGGAGGAGTCAGATTCGGGGGCTCCACTGATAGCTGTTATAGTTGTAGTGAGTAAATTTTCTCAGCTGCAATGTTAGGCTTATAATGCCTCCTCCATGGTGCCAGTGAGGACAAGATGAGCTGATAAATGTGACAGTCCTCTGACCCCAGAAGGGCCCAGGCACAGAGAAGCTGCTCCATACATGATGGATCCCTTTGGGCTTACTTCTCCATATCATGATTATCTCCAGCTACACTGTTAATTATTTTGGAGAGGGTGATCAAGATTCTTCAGAGCAAGTTCCACACGTGGACCCTGGAATCTTTATTCTTCCTCTTCCACCTCAGGCCCCACCTCCTCAGGTCTCAGAATGTGCAGCTGGAGTGAGGCGAGGAAGAGCCCAAGGGAAGCAGGGTCAGCTATGGCTGATGCAGGGGGATTCCTTTCATGCATAAGAATAGTGTCCAATTGAAGGTCAGCAATCAAAAGCATGTTAGAGCCTGGTAGACCTGCCTTCAGATCTCCACTTGTCTACCCTGCCTCTTTGTTTTGGACTGCTGGTATCACTTCTCTTGGATTTTTTACACATGTTGGAACATAAAGAAAGTGATTGGTCAGAGTTCAGGAGGTTGGGAATCCAGTGTACGCTGGCACAAACGAGAAACCAGTAAATGGAGTCCCTATCATTTGGTTTCTTTATTTTATTTTATTTTATTTTTAAAAATATTTGTAGTTGTTTTATTGTTGTTTAACTACAGTTGTCTCCATTTTCCCCCATCACTCCCTCCTCAGCCATCTCCACTTCCCACCCTTGATCCTACCCCTTTTTGGTTTTTCCCATATGTCCTTTATACACATTTCTGAAAATGCTTCCTCCTTTCTCCCCACCTCATTATCCATTTGGTAATTTTTTAAGAGTTTATTTATGTATTTTTAGAGACAAGGGGGAGAGGAAGAAAGAAGAAGGCAAACATCAGTACAGGGAGAAACATTGATCAGTTGACTCTCGTATGCACCCTGACCAAGGGACCAAACCCACAACCCAGGCATGTGCCCTGATCAGGAATTGAACCAGTAGACTTTTGCTCTGCATGATGATGCCCAACCCACTGAACAACGCTGGTTAGGGCTATCCTATGCTTTTTGACAGAGGCTCCAACTCCTCAAGAAAACTCCAGCAAGCTGGACATTCTCATTGGACTCTTGTTAGCCTTCCTCCTCATTGGTGTTTCCCTCACTGCTCTCCTGTGTTACTGGCGTTCCATCAAAAATTGTAAGTCTGGAGGAGGAGAGTAGAGTATCACCTGAATGGGGTGGGGGATGTGACTGGAGCACAGAGATGCATGTTTGCTTCCTGTGGGTTGAACTGTGGTTTTGTTGTTGAGATCCTTGATGTCTTCCAGAAGGACCCAAGTCTCCCCATTCTTTTCTTTAAATCAATAATCACCCTCCCCCCTCCCCAACCTTTACCACAGCAATGAAGATTGCACTCTCTTGAGGATGGTCTACAAGACAGTGTATACGGTGGGGGTGATGGGTTAGGACAGGACCTGGGGACAGTCAAGCTGTGTCTGGTTGTGTTGATGGGACAATTCTGGAATAGTGGGGTAGACATGCTAAGCACACCACTCCTGTTTGGCTTGTGTGTCCTAATCTGTGATGTGAGGACCAGGCATTGTCCTCCCAAGAGTTCTGATGCACTCTTCCACTCACAGGCACTGCCTTGAGGGAACCAGAGCCCACAGAAGACCAGATGATGAATGGCAAGGTGAGTTCTCCCTGCCCAAACTCTGACCACATCTTCAGCTCCTCCATGCATCCCATGATCCTGCCTGCAACCATCGAGCCTCAGCCCATTGTTCTTACCTTTCTCCTCTCAGGACCCTGCAGCAGAAGACACACACAGTGTGATATACGCCCAGCTGACTCTCCAACAGAGAGGATTCACACCCTCTTCCCTGAGTACTAAGGATGTTTCCACTGAACCCAGTGTCTACATGGAATTCAAAGTAAACCAGGCCCACGCTGAGGCCAGGCCTGGCCCTAAGCTCTGAGCAAACACAGTGTTGCCAAGCAAGGACTGGGTCTCTTTCTGGGAGGAGAACCCCCAGGAACACTCTTCTTCCTTCTCAAACCCAGCCTGACACCTCTAGTGACAGCAGAGGAGCCTCAGGCTTGTAGGAGCATCTTCTGAATCCCAAGACCTCTTCACAATAGCTCAGTGGTTGAGGACTATGGAAACTACCCAACCACTCCTAGAAATGTTATGTACTCCCCTGTACATAGTGTAAATCTCATCACTACCACCCTACCTTTTTCTGAAATTCTACTAAACCAAACTCTACAGAGCCTGATGTATGTACTCCACCAGTTACTTTGTTTGATTCTTCAATAAAATTCTACAGAGATGAAGTAGATTCCATGTGTGGTGTCCAGGATGGTAGACATGAGAAATCTATTGCTGCTTCAATTGAAATTAGAGTTGATGAAATTATTTTAACATGTTTAATTTTTTTTAGATTTTATTTATTTATTTTTATGGAGGGGGAAAGGAGGAAAGAGGGAGAGAAACATCAGTGTGTGGTTGCCCCTTGCATATCTCCACTGGGGACCTGGTCTGCAGCCCAGGCATGTGTCCTGACTGGGAATCAAACCAACGACCCTTTGATTCACAGGCCAGCACTCAATATACTGAGTCACACCACCCAGGGCTTATTTTATTTTTTTGTATTTTTAAATTTATTTTTATTTAAGTATATGTGATATACAATTTATATTGGTGATTTAGTTTCAGGTGTACAATATAGTGATTCGACATTTTTGTATACTACAATGTGATAATGTCACCAATTTTGGTAATCCTTTTACTGTGAAAACTTGTGTCAACATTATTGATTCTATTCCCCTTCCTATTAACACCCACCTTAACACTCTCTTTAGATATCCATCCCTTTGGTTTCTATTTCTATGGATATGGGGGCTTTTTTTGTTTTATTTGTTTGGTTTTGTTTTCTTTCTATGATTTATTTCACTCAGCACATTACCCTATAGATCCATTCATGTCATCCCAAATGGCCAGAATTTATTCTTTTACATGGCTGAGTAATATTCCACTGTGTATATCTACCATCTCTTCTTTACCCATTCATTTATTGATGAGCACATAGGTTGCTTCCATATCTTAGCTCTTGTAAATAATGCTGCACATGTTCTTTCAAGTTAGTGTTTTTGTTTTCTTTGGATAAACACCCAGTTAAATAAATTTATAACTTTAGTTCCCCAGCTACACTAGCCTGAACCCAAGTTCTCAGCAGCTATGCAGCCACATTGCTGTGGAATGGCACATACCACAAAGCAACTACATGAGTTGTCATCTTTGCAGCAGGTGATACCTGTTGTAGACTGATGATGCACAGATATAAAGAGTCCACATTCTCATGGATGTCAGTCTGATGCAAGAGACTTGCAGGAAATGGTCATACTTAACTTCTGTTATGAGATGACCATCTCTAGTGACATGTGAGTAACAAGCTGAATCTTCTGGAATGTCTTTTAAAAAATATTAATTAATATTTTTTAAAATAAAAATATTTATTTTTAGAGAAAGGGGAAGGGATGGATAAAGAGAGGGAGAGAAACATCAATGTGTGGTTGCCTCTTGTGTGCACCCCCTACTGGGGACCTGGCCTATAACCCAGGCATGTGCCCTGACTGGGAATAAGCCAGTGACCCTTTGGTTCATGGCCAGCACTCAGTCCACTGAGCCACACCAGCCAGGGCTGTTGGAATATCTGATCACGTCTTAAATTCATGAAAATTTCTGTCATATATACTTTTATATATGACAGAAATTCTGAGACTACCACCTGCTGCTTGTGCATTTTTTTGGTAACCACTGTCTTCTGGAGAAAAACCAAACATCTGTTCTTAGCACACAGTGCACCTGGGAACATTGGCTTCTGTAGACCTCCCCTTCTTCCCCTTTATTCCTTTACTTCCTAATTGAATCAGCATTTACAGAAACAATCCACAGACTAGTATATACAATAAAACTACCACTCAGCTCTTGGAGTTAGAACATGCTATTCCTCCAACAGACACATTCCTAGATTTCTTGAGCATTTTGGTGTAGACATCACTTTCACTCCAGGGTCACTATCTCACAGTCTGTCACTCTTGTCCCCAGAGGTTCTGTGCCACCACACTCACATGTCCAGCAGGCTGATTTCTAGTTGCTGGCTCTCCACACTCCATCATGCTGGACCACAAGGGGCGTGAAGTAGGAGCAGAACAACTCTCCTGGGTGCTGTGATCCTGGCACAGCTCTGCCTGTGAACCCTTGTGGTGGTCCACTGGGGGGTCTGTGGGACCCTGAGTAGAACAAAAGTCATCATGGCCATGGTGTCTCCAGCATGTTCCAGCCCAAAGCAGGGTTACCAGATGCCCCAAAAGTCTGTAGAAAGAAAATCCTTTAAAATGGTCCATGGGAAGCAGACCACACTGACAAGGTCAAGTTTATTACCATCTGCCTGGTGACAGAGTCTTGCTGACCCCTCCACCATCTCTTCTAAGTCATGATGCTACTTTACTTTGACCCCATTTCCCTTTTTTGTCAGTTTATTTGCCTATTTTCTAGAAAAGGTATTTGAGACCTGTAGCTGTTTTAGGAAGATGTTGGTAAACCTAACATCTTTTCTTTTCCCTTCCTTTGTTGTAAAAGAGCATTTGAACAAACCCACTGAATGCATCCTTTCCAGGAACAACACGGCTTGTGTTTGGGGGCTGAGCAGAGCCCTGAGCTTAGGACCCAGCACCCCGTGACCTGAAAACACATCCCAGCTTGGGTAACAGGCCCTGCTCGGCTGTGTGTTGTGTGAAACTTGAGAAAGTGCACATGATTATGGGACTTGAGTAATTTCATCATCACAGGCAGTTACGGAAAGTTACTGTCCCTGACAGTGTGCACTCCAGTACCTTGTCAACAACGAGTGACGTTTTCAAAAATGGCCGTGTCCCTTAAAAGGTCACCGCAGTCTGCTCTCTGCGTGCTCACACAGGAAAGCCCACAGAGACAACCGTCTGCAAACCCCGCTGTTGATATTCTAATGTTCATACCACAGAAAAAGGTGAACTTGCTGTTTCCTAAACATGGGTGCAGGTTTGGGGGTGGGTGTGAGTGTGTCTAGGTTTCTGTGTTTGTGAGAATCAGGGTGTATGCAGAATCAGGGTGTGAGTCAAAGCACAACCAGGCAGACAGTTGTGGGAGAGCATGGCTCTCTGTCCAGGGGACCATGTGGGTAGGGAGACCCTGAGATGATGCTTTAGGACACCAAGCCTGGAAAGTGGACGTTGCTGTGAGACACTGTCACCCCCATCTCTGACCCAGATCTTGGCATCCTGGGCTGCAGTGGGTGGGGGACCATGAATGGACCCCATACAATACCTTGAAAACACAGTGACACTGTGGTAAGAATATTATGGGGTGCCCTGGTTCCACCTCCACCTGGCTCCAGTGCAGGAAATCCCCTGCTGCTTTATTCCTTTAGAGAACAGGCTGGTCCTGGATGGGTGGGAGGCCCATCACAAAACCATGTCTTCCTTCCTCTTACCTCCTGGATATGTGGCCCCTAGGCAGGTGTCTGGCAGGCTGCAAACAGATTGGAAGGCAGTAGTTTCAGTAAGTTTTCAAGAGTAGTTAATGACCAATATACACATTTTAGATGCAAGTACAGCTTAACATGGCAGGGTTGGAGGTAAAGAAGAAAGATTAATGGAGTGAGCCGGGTATGAAATCAGTTGTGTTCCTCAGACTCCCCCAGCTGGCCCAGCACCATGTGGTCAGATGTCTACAGTCTGCCCACTGCAGTTTGAGGGGCTCTGTCATGATCACGTGACCCTGCACTGTGGTCTGAGTCTGATCCTTCCTTCACTGGACAAGGTACGTCTGCTTTTCAGTTTCTCAAACCTCCAACATCTCCATGTAAATCAATGTCTAGTTTCCTTTCCCCCATATCTCAAATACGGTGAATTCTGACCTCACTTGTGGGGGTGGGGTTGGTATCACTGGGCAGCCCATGAGGGAAGTGAGAGCAAAGGGGGAAACAAGCTGCTCAAGGATCCATCATCCATTCAGGATGTGGTATCGCAGCAACTGATATTTGAAGTGTGTGTGTGTGTGTGTGTGTGTGTGTGTGTGTGTGTGTTTACTGCCTTCTAATAAAAACACTCATGAATATCATCTTCAGTCTGAATACTGAAAAATCTCCAGAGGTTGAAGAGGAGACTGACCCCAGCATCAAAGTTGCTTTGAGAAGATAGAATGACCCAAATTATTCACCCCAAGAAGAGGGAGAGAGAAAGAGCCCACATCTCACAGAGACACAGAGTCAGGTGGAAACAATGTGAGATACAGCCCCAGTGTTCCAGGGCCAGGAGGGAGCACTGAGCTCTCCTGCAGGAGTAGAGTGTTTGCACAGACCCCAGGCTCATCCCTGCCCCTCCCCCTGGCTCACTGTCATGAGGGCTCCTTGGGGTCTGCAGTCAATGAGGTGGAGAGGGAAGGTCACCCCTCACATCCCCACAGCAGTGGCCACATCCACCTCCTGCCTGGGTTTGGAACTCTAAGTCCTCACTCTCTTCTGCAGTTTGCCCTCCGTATCAGTCTCTCTACCTCCTTTTCAGAATCTGTCCATTTCTGCTCAAAATATGTCCACGGTCCTCACTGTGTTTAAGGTAAATTTAAACTCTTCCTTCTGAACTCACAACTCTTCATGCTCATCCACCTGTGACCCTCCATCCTCAGCTCTCACTTCTGGTTCCATCAACCAGATGGGTGCAGTTACTCTATGAACACAGTTACACACACACATGCACACACTCACACATATATGTATCACTGACACCCACTCACACATATACACTCACAGACATACACACTTGCACACACAGACACACACTGACACCATCTCCTACTGACCATATCTGTTCTTCATCTCTACTTTCTTATAGTTCTATAAAACTAGAAAATTCCTTCCCAAGTTTCCAGCTAAAAGGACAGGATTAGAGGTAACGCTGAGATTTCTTCTCCTCATTTCTCTTTTCTACATGTGTTGTGACAGCTAAAATATATGCATGGATTGTGTAGTGAATCCATGTAAGCCTTTCATCTAATATTGTTGGACACACAGGATTGGAATTCAATTACTGTTCACATTACACATTACTTATACACATTGAACTGCTCTAGTTGCTCTGTAAAACACAGCACCTATGAGATTCACAACTCAGTGTGACTCTAACAGCTCACCCCTGTATGTTCCTCTGCCTCACACACTTAATCCAACACCCTTGTGTGTCACAGAGCATTCCCATGACCAGCCACCACCTTTCCCTCCCTTACTGCTATCAGACAGTCTCTGTCTCTAGATTTCCCTATAATATTCTTTCTTCTCAAGAGTATTCCCACTCCCACCTCCTAGGGTTCCGCCTCATCTAGCAGCCCTTCCCTCAGCCCTGGCCCAGTGGCTCACTTGCTTGGAGTGTTGTCCCATTCACCAAAAGGTTGTGAGTACAATCCCCAGTCAGGACATGTACAGGCGGGCAACTGATCAATGTTTCTCTCTCTCATCGATGCCTGTCTCTCTGTCTCTCCCTTCCTCATTCTGTAAAATCAACAAACATATTCTTCAATGAGGATAAAAGAAAAATGGCTATTCCCTCAACCATAGTCTAGTCATGGTCCCAGGTGTTCTCATATTTTCTCTCATTTCTCCTTTGTAAGTGAAGCCATTTCCACTTTTGACTTAGAATGCTCATTTTCTGCCAAGAAGAGTTTCAAGATACAGAAAATCAGTCTCCTGGATAATGGATGTATTTCTGGTTCTGACACAAGTATTTGACTGCACTAGATGATTAGTAAATATTTGTCTATGGACAAGTCAGAGATGGAAAGTAAATGCTGGTTTTGGGAGGTTGAGAACATGAGTAGTGAGTTCTAATTACAGTCAGCCTGTGGAGGGTGGATGGAGGACCAGAGCCTGGGTCCAGCCCTCTCTGACAGGAGCACAGACCAGGCAGAGGGTCCTGGCAGTGAGAAGAGAACCCAGATCTGGGATGAGCATGTCCAGATGGCAAGGAGTCCTCTGGAGCCCTCGTCATGGAAAAACCCAGAGCCAGTGCCATGGCAGGGCCATCCCCTTGCTGTGGGTTCACAAGGGTAGGAACCCAGGAGAGCAGCAGCAGCCCCAGACTCACCACATCCTGTGTGTCTCTGTCCTTCAGGCCCAGGCTCTCGACCACCTGCAGAGCAGGAGCACTCAGAGAAGACGGCACCATGTCCATCCTCCCTGCTCTTCTCTGCCTTGGTCAGTTATGGGGACAAGGGGAAGAGGCACCAGGAGGGGATGGGGCAGCTGCACATACGTGTATGTGGGGACCTTCAGGGCTCAGGAAGCTGGAGCAGATGAGGCCCTGAGGTAAGGGAATCAGCTCAGATATCCAGGTGCAAATCTGACAGGAACTCTCTTCCAGGGCTGAGTCTGGGCCAGAAAACCTGTGAGCAGAAGGGTGAGTCCTCCCCAAGCTCCCTGTCCCACCTCCTACTTCTCCCCTGGGGCCCAGGAGGGAGCACAGAGGACCTGAGATAAAAGAGGAGGGATGTGGGCTGAGCTGGGAAATGAGGAGCAAGGAAAGTTCATCTAATGCATCTTCTGCTTCTTTCCAGAGAATCTCCCCAGACCCACCATCTGGGCTGAACCAGGCACTCCCATACCCTGGGGGAGCTCTGTGACTATCTGGTGTCAGGGGACCCTGAAGGCCGATGAGTACCATCTGTATAGTGATAAAAGTGATACTTCCTTGGACACACAGAAACTACTGTGGCCCAGGGATAAGGCCAAGTTCTTCATCAAAAATACCCGTGCAGAGAGATATTATTGTAAATACCTCAGCCCCGCTGGCTGGTCAGAATGCAGTGAGCCCCTGGAGCTGGTGCTAACAGGTGAGAGGACACTCAGGGATCTCAGCCTCCAGCTCTGCCATCAGGAAGGAAGATGCTCTTGGGGGTCTCCCCCTCACAGCCCAGCCCTGGGAGACATGAGGGAGGTGTGAGCCCCACTTAACATGCTGCCTCCTTCTCTCCTAGGCATCTACTACAGCAAACCCAGCCTCTCAGCCCTGCCCAGCCCTGTTGTGACCTCGGGAAGGAATGTGACCCTCCAGTGTGGCTCACGGCAGGGATTTGAGAGGTTCATTCTGACTAAGGAAGGAGAAGAGAGGTTCTCCTGGACCCTGGACTCACAGCAACACCCAGGTGGACAGGTCCAGGCCCTATTCACTGTGGGCCCCATGACCCCCAGCCACAGGTGGACTTTCAGATGCTATGGCTGTTACAGGGACAGCCCCCTGCTGTGGTCTCACCCCAGTGAACCCCTGGAGCTCCTGGTATCAGGTGAGAGCCCCTGACCCCTTCATCTCTGAGCACATCAGCTCAGGGTCCTGTCTCCAAGAGAATTCTGAAGTTGGATGAGGGTGAGGGGTCTCTGAGAGATGGTCAGTCAACAGAGATATGCCCACAGAGACCCTCTCAGTCCTGCCCACCTCTCCCCCTCATGTGGGTTTAAAAAGTAGTATGTAGGCAGATGGAGTTTCATGAAGGTATCATAAGCAGATGTAGCAGAACAATTCTGTCCTCATTCCCAGGACTCTCTGGAGGCCTCCAACCCCCACCCACAGGGCCCATCCCCACAGCTGGTGGGTCCCTGAGAACTTGCCCAGAGGAAGTACAGGGCAGCCCAGTGAAATTCTGAGGGTCCATCAGGGGATCTTGTATCCCCCAGGCAATCAGGGATGGGCTAGTGCCCCAGGGGGCTGGGAGTCAGGCAGAGATGCCTGAACGACAAGATCCCTAGGGCTCTGGGGCTGACAGGTGACATGAGGGTTGGGCACAACAGAGGGACATGTTGGGTCCAGGCTGGAGGAGGAACAACTGAATCAAGTGGGGGGAAGAAAGCCCCCCCTCTTCACTCCCATCCCTCTCTGACAGGAGCACAGAGTCAGGCCCTCATAGCATTAAACTAGGGTCACTGTTGGGTGTTGGTAGATCTGTCTAGGGGGACAGGGGCTGAGTCCTGTGCGAGTTCAGGCCTCTCTGGAGGCTCTGACTGGAATACGCCCTTCCCCTCTCTGTGCTTCAGTGTCTCCAAGTGTAAAAGGAGAGAATCGTGGCCCGGAGCTTAGATTGCCTTTCAGTTCTGGTTCTGACCTCCTCAGAGGGGGGCTCATAGGGATGCTCCCCAGGACGTGATGTTATGGGAACTGTCCCCTCTGTAGCACTGATCATGACACTATACAGGGAGGGACAGGCAGGACAATGTCTGGGGTTGAGGCCCTTTATTAAGCTCAGGTGTTCAGCTCAGAGGAGGGAACAAGAGCTGGAGTCAGTCCTGGTTCAGCTTCTGGCTCTGCTGCTCCCGCTGTGTGGGCAGGTGGTCCTTTCTATTCTCTGGGTTTCGAGTTCATGTCTGTTCATCCCTGGTCCCCTCCTGCTCACAGGCCTGTGGTGACACTAGGGGACATAAGGGGCCTCACACAGCTCAGGAAGGAAGAGCCCTAGTTCACCTGCCACCAGGGTGGCTCCCTGACAGACCCTCCCTCTCGATCCAGCCTGGCCCTACAGTGGCTTAGGAGAGTAGGTGATCCTGCTGTGTCAGTCACGGAGCCTAAGGTCCACTTTTCTTTCTCCATGAAGGAGTCAGTCCATTCCCTCCTCCCCCAATTCTTCATGAGTCCCATGACCTCAGCCCATGAGGGACCTACACACGCGACAGTTCACACCACAGCTCCCCATAGCTGTGGGGAATCCTGGAGCCCTGGTCATAGGTGAGGTGGCCTGAACCCTGTCCTCTCTGAGCTCACTCAGCAGAGAGCTGTTTCTTCAGAGTCTGAAACAGTAATAAATGACAGAATTTAGAAAGCTCCACAGAAGGGGATGTTCTGGAGCCCCTGACACCAACCCTAATCCATGGACCCTGGTTCATCAGCTGATAAGTTAGTGGATCTCTCAGCTGTAGGGGAATGAGCTTCTGGGCTCTGTCTCTCAGTTGGAACCCAGAACACACCACTCAGCCATTTCCTTACTGTGACCAGTTGTTACTAATCCTGAGCTCTGGGAGACAGTAGACTCTGGTCCAAAGTGAATCTGTGCTGCTTCAGGGACCACAAGGGGCTGAGATGATCCAATGAGGAGACAGGAACCTTCCAGAGTGGAGTGCGGGTTCATGACACGACCGTGTGAAAGTTACAGTATGAGAAGTGGGGCATCGGGGAGCACAGACCCCAGAAGAAAGGCTCATGTCTCCACTAGTCCTCACTCACACCCTCATTTCATGATCCTTAAAGGCAGCCCACAGCATCAGCCCATCACAGAACAAGTCAGACCCCAGGAGCGGGGAGTGGGAGAAACTCTCAGTTGTGGGGCTGGGTGCAGAGGGTCATGCCCTGCCAGAGGAAGGCAAGTGTCCTGGGTGGACATCCTGGATTCTGGGGTGACTCTGGTCTGCCCTGATCTCTGTGACCTTTTTGCCTATTTTCCCTAACCTCCCACCCCCAAGACTACACAGTGGGGAATCTCATCCGCTTGTGCTTGGCTGGATTGGTGCTGGTGGTCCTTGGGGTGCTACTCTTTGAGGCTTGAGACAGCGAAAGAAAGACTCACACTGCAGCCAGGACATGAACACAGAAGGAACAGGGCACCATTCAGAGTTGGAGGAGCCATGGAGCCCATCTAACAACCCAGGAGGTTGTGAAGGACAGTCTGGACCACAGCTGAGGAAGCTGTCTGCTGATGTGTCCAGGGGAGAGAACAAGGTTTGGGTGCAGGGAGTGTCTGAGTGATGCCTGTACAGGACTTCTCCTCCATTAAATGCCTGTTTTCTCTGCCCTCTTGTTGACTTTCTGTAATGATCCCCTTGTTTTCTCACCCCTGTGACATGAGGGTCCTCCCCACATGGCCGTTAGAGTCCACACATCTAAAATTCCATGCTGTCTTCCATTTTTATGTAATAAAATATTATTTTTAAGATTTTATTTATATTTATAGAGAAGGGAAGGGAGGGTGAAAGAGAGGGAGAGAATCATCAATGTGTGGTTGACTCTCACATCACCCCCACTGGAGACCTGGCCCACAACCCCAGGCATGTGCCCTGAATGGGAATTGAACCAGCAACCCTTTGGTTCACAGCCCATGCTCAATCCACTGAGCTACACCAGCCAGGACTAATAAAATATTCTTCATGTCTAATCATGACATGACCAGATGGACATTACTGAGTCTTCCTCACCTCAGTTCACAGGACTTAACCCGGAACCAATCAATCAATAAATGGGTAAAATTAGATATGAACCTGAAAGAAGAATACGATTGATACCTACCACCCTCTCCATCCCCACCAACCTTCCTATCTTCATCAGATGCCACATGTACCATTTCCCCAGAACTGCCACCACTTGGTATTTGAAGGGACTGCCTAGTGTTGTGCCACCTGAAAAAGTAATCCTTTTTAATAATGATATGATTTGTGGAATTTTCCAAAGTCTGAATACATATATAACAGAATATTACCCGACCACAAGAATGAAGAACAAACTGAGAACACAAGGCACAGACTGAGAGCAGGCAGAGGGGAGGGAGGAGGAGGCTGGATGAAGGCAGGTGCAGGGATGAGCCAAAGCACACACATGCATGACCCACAGACACAGACAGCAGTGCAGTGTGGCCAGAAGGACAGGGGGTTGAGGGTTTGGTGGAGGTGGGCAAAGCAGGGGAGTAGGATGAAGAGATATCTGTACTAGTGTCAACAAGAAAAATAAAGAAAAAAACCCTGCCATTTCAGACAACATAAATTGAATCTGAGGGCATTTTGTTAACTCAGCCAGATCACACAGACGAAGACCAATACTGAATGACCACACATATACGTGGAATCTATAAAATCCAAATGTGTAGAAACAGAGGGTCGAATGGTGGCGACCACAGGGACCGGGGGAAAGGAGAGAAGTTGATCATGGAGCATCAACTTTCAGTTATGAGATTACCTCTTCCTGGAGGTCCCACGTGCACCCTCGTGATTACAGTTAACAAGGCTGTGTCATATACTGGAAAGGGGCTACCAGAGTGTATCTGAAATGTTCTCACCACAAAAAGTAAGTGGCAGTTATGTGACTTCTTATCAGTATTGTTAGCTGAAGCTGAGGTGGTAGTATACTGCAATATATGAATGCATCCGTTCAATCCACTGTACACCTTATACTTGCAGAATGCTGTATGTCTATGACATTCCAATAAAGTTGGAAAGTTTACTACATTCTTGATTTAATAAAAACTTACCTAGAGCAAAATAAAAAATAATGTGATCTGATAATAGGACACATTGGAAAGTTTGAAAATCTATCTACCTATGTATCCATTTACCTACTATCTGAGTGATTATGTATCTGTGCATCAGTCTCGCTACCTCTCTATTTATCTATTTATTCATCTATCTATCAACTGATTTTTTCATCTACCTATCTCCCTCTCTCAATTATCTGTCTGGCTTATAGTTCTGAAACAATAAACAATTCTATTGTCTGAATCCATGCAGTTAGTTGTAATTTGTTGTAACAACTTTACCAAGTTCCCTTTTCTTCCTTTCACTTCCTCTTCTTTCCTCCTTTCCCCTTCCCTTCCCTCCTCCTCCTCCTCCTCCTTCCCCTCCCCCTCCTTCCCCTCCCCCTCCTCCTCCTCCCCTCCTCCTCCTCCTCCTTCTTCTTCTTCTTCTTCTTCTTCTTCTTCTTCTTCTTCTTCTCCTTCTCCTTCTCCTTCTCCTTCTTCTTCCTTCTCTCTCTCTCTCCCTCCCTCCTTCCCTCCCTTCATAGAAAAAGAAGGAACTGGGTTTTTACTCATACACAACAAATGAATTCAGCTAAAACAAGACTTTGCAAGTTCTCTTCTAAAAATGCAGAGGTAAACTGGACAGATAACTGCTTTCTTTTTGTAGCACACTACAAAATATGCAAGTGGTACTAGGCCTAATAGATATTAGATGAGAGAATTTCATATTTCTCCTGAAAATTATTTTATATTATTAACAATTTTTTGTATTAGCCTTGCCAGGGAACATTGAATGTTATAAACTGAATGATAGTTATGACTTTCCAGTAACAGCTAGCTCAGTCAAAATCCTCCTATGATTATAGAGCTTAGGAAAACTAAATGTGACAGCTTAGACACAAGGAGTGTTGAGTGATGTGGCTCAGGTCAGTCCCTCAGCACCTGCTATTTTTAAGGTGAGCAGGTCCTCTTCCTGTGTGACAGGCACCTTGCACAGTACACACGGTGGTGTGGGGACCCTGCCCACCACATCCTGTGATTTTGTCTCTTCAGCTTTACTTTAACAACTGAAAAACAAAATCGTCCAAAGTTCTACTATAAAAATGTCCACTGAGACTTTATCATTTTTCTAATGTAAGAACAGCACAAACCTGATACAACAAAGTAAATTCACTATAGTCATCACAGAATCCCCAAGTCAGGATGGCTCCTCTACTGTCCAGAGGTCCTGCTGACCCAGACAAAATCCAAACTTAACAGGAATGTGCACGTGTATCTAGGAGACTTTCCTCAAAACCATGGGCCACCTACGTCTCCCCTGATTCTGTCCTATTTTGTATGTGAATCCCCAGATGTGGTGCAGCATTCAGCACTGGGTACTGGACAGCTCCACCCATCAACAGCATGCCTGGCTCTGTGTGTGTGTGCGTGTGTGCGTGTGTGTGTGTATAACTTTATTTTTTATTTGTATTTCCTCACGGTTTTTTTCAATTATCCCCATTTTCCCTCCTCCACACATCCTACTCCCCTCTCCCATGGGAATATACCTAAGAATCCCGATTCACCAATTCAAAAGAAATTATGCACCCCTATCTTCATAGCAGCATTATTTACAATAGCCAAGTGCTGGAAATAGCTCATGTGCCCACCAGTAAATGAGTGGATAAAATCATTGTGGAATATTTATGCAATAGAACGCTATACAACAGTAAGAGAGAAAGAACTCCTGCCTTTCACAACAGCATGGATGGAACTGGAGGATTTGATGCTAAGTGAAATAAGGTAGTCAGCGAGAGACAAATACATGTGATCTCACCTATAAGAGGAATCTAATGAACAGAACAAACTAATGAAGAAAATAGAACCACAAGCATTGAGACAATGAACAGACTTACAGTGAACAGGGGGAGGAGGGAGAGGGATAATAGTGGAAAAAGGGGAAGAGACTAGTCAAAGAACATGTATGAATGACCCACAGACCTGGACAACAGTGTACAGATTCACTCTGGTATTGGGGGAAGGGATGGGTAAAAGAGGGAAAGGAGGAAATTGGGGAAATTGTACTAGAATAACAATAAAATGTGATTTTTTAAAACCATCCCACAAAGAAAAAAGTTATTTTCTATATTTTTGCTAAGGAAAAAGTAATTGATTAACTCTTTAGTCTGTCATGCATCTAGCATTGATTTTGTGTATGGAGTGAAGCAAGTGTGAAGTTCACCCTGTTCCACAGACTCCCCCAGCTGGCCCAGCACCTGTGACAGAAAGACCAGGATCTGCCCACTGGACTGGGAGAGTCTCTGTCATGATCACGTGACTCTGCACTGTGGTCTGAGTCTGATCCCTCCCTCTGCTCCATTGGACAAGGTACCTCTGCTTTTCAGTTTCACAAACTTCCAACATCTCCACCCAAATCTGAATGTCTGGTTCCCTTCCCCCTCTAACTCAAGTAGGATAAATTATGACCACATGTGGGGGGGGTTAGTATCACGATGCTCTGAATGAGGGAAGTGAGAGCAAGAGAGAAAGCAGGCTGCTCAAGGGTCCTTCAGCCATTCAGGATGTGGTATTGCAACATTCCTTATTTAAAATGTAGGGGTGTTTTTCTGCTTCTAACAGAACCCCCATGAATGACAATCTTTTCTGAATCCTCAAGAGTCTCCACAGTTGAAGAGGAGAGTGATCTCCAAGATCAAAGTTGCTCAGAGGAGGCAGAAATTACTCAAAAGATTCACCCCAAGGCCAAGGAAAGAGAAAGAACCCATGTCAAAGAGACACAGACTCAGGTGCAAAAAATGAGAAGCAGACCCTGCATTACAGGGCCAAGTGGGAGCACTGAGCTCTCCTGCAGGAGCAGAGTGTTTGCACAGACTCCAGGATCGTCCCTGCCCATCCCCTTGGCTCACTGTCATGAGGGCTCTTTGGGGTCTGCAGTCAGTGTGGTAGAGAGGGCAGGTCACCCTTCTCATCCCCAAGGCAGCAGTCACACCAACACCTGCCTAGGTTATGAGCTGTAAGTCCTCACTCTTCCTCTGTTCACCCTACACACCAGTCTTCACAATTCTCTTTCAGAATCTGTCCATTTCTTTCTAAAAGCCTTCCATTCTCCTCTCTGAGTTTAGGGTATATTGAGACTTTCTTCTGAAGTCACAGTTACTCGTGGTCATCTGTATGTGACCTCCAACCACAGCGCTCCCTTCTGCTTCTCTCAACCAGACTGCTTAGTTACCTGTAGACGCACAGTCATGAACACTCAAAATCACACTCACTGACACATACCTACACACACTCAGTCACACCAACAACACACAAACACTCCCCCACACACGCTTAAAACACTCACTCTCACACGTATACACTCATTCACTACATATACATTGTCACACATACACATACTCATACATGTACACACCACACCCTCAATGAACACACTCACACATACACTGACATGCACTCACACAAATACACTCACAGACATACACACACGCAGACACACTCACACTATTTCCTATTGACCAAATCTGAACTCCTTTGTGTCTGCTTCCTTAGAGTTCTATAGAACTAGCAAATTCATTCCCCAGCCCCCTGCTAAAAGCACAGGATTAGAAACAACACTGAGATTTCTTCTCCTCATTTCTCTTCTCTACATGTGTTTGACAGCTAAAATATATACGTGAATTGTGTGGTGGACCCATGTAAGCCTTTTATCTAATATTGTTGGATACACAGGATTGGAGTGCAATTACTGTTCACATTACACATTTCATACACACATTGCACTGCTCTAGTTCCTCTGTGACACACGGCACATATCAGATTTATAGCCCAGTGTGACTGTAACAGCTCATCCCTGTATGTTTCTCTGCCTCTCACACTTAATCCAACATCTTTGGGTGGGGAAAACATGACCTTGAACAGCCTCCACCTCACCCTCCCTTACTGCTATCAGAGCATCTCTGTCTCTAGATTTTCCCATGATATTCTTTCCTCTCAAGAGTATTCTCACTCCCACCTCCTAGGGTTCCACCTCATTCAATAGCCCTTCCCTCAGCCCTGGTCCTGGTGACTTACTTGCTTGGAGTGTTGTCCCATGCACCAAAAGGCTGTGAGTTCCATCCCTAGCCGAGGTGTGTAGGGGAGGCAACCAATCAGTGTCTCTGTCTCTCATCAATGTCTTTCTGTCTGTCTGTCTCTCCCTTCCTCACTCTATAAAATCAACAAACATATTCTTTGATGAGGAGAAAAGAAAAACAGCATTCCCTGAACCACAATCTAGTCATGGTACCAGGTATTCTCATATGTTCTCTCATTTCTCCTTTGTAGGTAAAGTCATTTCCACTTTTGACTTAGAATGCTCATTTTTCTGCTAAGAAGAGTTCTCAAGATACAGAAAGTTAGTCTCCTGGATTATGGATGTATTTCTGGCTCTGACACAAGTATTTGGCTTCACTAGCTGATTAGTAAATAATTCTCTATGGACAAGTCAGAGACGAAAAGTAAATGCTATTTTGGGGAGGCTGAGACAATGAGTAGCGAGTTCTATTTAGTGTCAGCCTGTGGAGGGTGAACAGAGGACCAGAGCCTGGGTCCTTCCCTCTCTGACAAGAGCACAGACCAGGCAGAGGGTCCTGGCAGTGAGAAAAGACCCCAGATCTGAGGTGAGCATCTCCAAAGGATGAGGAGTCCTCCAGAGCCCTCGTCATGGAAAAACCCAGAGCCAGGCCCAGGGCGGGGCCATCCTGGTGCTGTGGGTCCACAGGGGTGGGAACCCAGAGGGTGGCTGCAGCCCCTGACTCACCACATCCTGTGCATCTCTGTCCTCTAGGCCCAGGGTCTCGACCACCTGCAGAGCAGGAGCACTCAGAGAAGACGGCACCATGTCCATCCTCCCTGCTCTTCTCTGCCTCGGTCAGTTGTGGAACATGGGGACGGGCCAGCAAAAGGGGGTGGAGCAGCTGCACATACATGTATGTGGGGACCCTCAGGGCTCAGGCAGCTGGGGCAGATGAG
>PVIA01013966.1:0-29218 GCA_004024845.1 Tonatia bakeri
GGTGCCACTGGCCCTACCTCTAGCTCGGCCACCCCTCCAGACCCTGGTGCCACCCTTTCTTCAGCCCCCAGTCCTGCCTCAAGCTCAGCCACTGCTCCAGTCCAAGGTGCCACCATTTCCTCAGCCACCAGCTCTGCCTCAAGCTCAGCCACCCCTCCAGACCCTGGTGCCACCCTTTCCTCGGCCACCAGTCCTGCCTCAAGCTCAGCCACTGCTCCAGTCCAAGGTGCCACTGGCCCTACCTCTAGCTCGGCCACCCCTCCACACCCCAGTGCCACCTCTTCCCTGGCCACGAGTTCTGCTTCAAGTTCAGTCACTGCTCCACTCCTCGGTTCCTCTTCGTCCCTGGTCACAATTTCTGCCTCAAGCTTGGCCACCACTCCATCACACGAGGGCACCTCTGCCAAGGCTACCAGCACACCAGACGGCAAGGACACGCCATCCTCAGATCCTAGCCCCCCCTCTGACACTCGTACCACCCCTGCCAGCCCCAGAACCAGGACTGCTGTCAGCAGCACTGATGGTGGCACAGCGCCCCTCACCTCCCCCAGTTATAGGGTTTCCTTTTTCTTCCTGTCCTTCAGTATTTTGAACCTCCCATTTAACTCTTCCCTGGAGGACCCCAGAACTAACTACTACCAGCAGTTGCAGAGAAACGTTACTGAATTGGTGAGTAGCTGCCCTTCTGCCACGCACCCCCTCGCAGCGGCCTTCGGAACTGCTCAAACCTGCGCCGATTCTCAGTGCTTTCCCTCCCACTCCAGTTTTTGCAGATCTATGCACCTGACAATTTTCTGGGCTCCTCTGATGTGAGTTTCAGGTACAGTCCTGAGTGTGGACCCTGTCTGAGTGGGTAGATGCGGTGGTGGCTGTGGGGAGGGACTGGCACACTTGTAGTTGGGGGCAAGTGCCCAGAAGCTGGGATCTGCAGCTGAAGGGCCCATTTCCCTGGGAGCAGGCCAGGATCTGTGGTGGTGGAATCCATTCTGGTCTTCCGAGAGGGCGCCACCAGTGGCAATGACGTAAAGGCACAGTTTGTTCGTCAAATACACAAAGCAGCTGAGTACAACCTGGACATCTCAGGAATCAGTGGTGAGGCTTCCTCCCTTGCTTTGGGTCAGCACTGCACTTCCAGGGCCCCTCTCTCTGCAGCATCCGGATTCCTGCTCCCCCACCCACCAGGTGCTAGAGAGGGAGGGCCACCTCCTTTGGGAGCCTGCCCTGATCACTGCTTTTCCTTTTAGCTGGTGATGTGTCATTTCCTCCCTCTGCCCGGTCTGGGCTGGGGGTGCCTGGCTGGGGCATAGCCCTGCTGGTGCTTGTGTGCGTACTGGTCGCGCTGGCCATCGTGTATCTCGTGGCCCTGGTAAGTGCTCAGTCTTCAGCCTGACCTGGAGCCCCCCTGCTAGGAGGGACTCTGTGGCCCCCCATAACCTCCTTTCTCCCCAGGCTGTGTGTCAGTGCCGCCGAAAGAACTGCGGGCAGCTGGACATCTTTCCAGGCCGAGATGCCTACCACCCTATGAGCGAGTACCCCACCTACCACACCCATGGGCGCTATGTGGCTCCAGGCAGCGCCAAGCGTAGTCCTTATGAGGAGGTGAGGATGGGTCCCACAGGTGGAGAGAGACAGAGGCTTTGGCTGGGAAGGGGTTCTGAAGGGGTACTTGGAAAACCCAAAGAACTTGAGAGTTGGGACATGAAGACAGCAGTGAGGGCCTGGCAAGAACTGGGGTAGAGGTCAGGAGAGTTCTGGGGGAAAGGCCTGGGGAGGAGACCACGGAAGAAAGGTGACCTCAAAAGGGAGTGTCCCCACTACTAACTTTTCCAGAACAGCATTCACTGTTCGGCTGAACTGGCGCCACTGCCGTGGCCGGGTTGCCCAGAGGGGAAATGGGTGGGCAATGTGCCCCAGGGAGCCCTTCACGCAGGACTCACACGAGTGAGTGCCTGTGCCCCCACTGCCGTCCTAAGAACAGGGGGTAGAATGAGAAAGGCTGGGGCACGGGCTGGGGAAGGGTCTCCCATTGAGGGGAAGAAGTCTCACCAAACCAGGTGAGCCTGGGTGGGGTTCTCAGGAGTCTTTCCTCTCCCAGCCTTTCTCTGCAGGTCCTAGTAAATAATTACTTTGGTCACCAGGAGCTGGAACTCCAGGTGGGGGAGGGAGACTTTCCTTTTCTTGACCCCATTTTCCCTTTTCTGGGACTTCCTTCTCCAGCTGCACACGGATAAGCATGCACACCTTCTAGGGCTGGAAGAGCAGAGGATGGAGGGAGACGGGGCAGGAGGAGAGCGGAAGGGGGCTGACTGGAGTCAAGGGGAGGGGGTGGAGGGGAGGAGGAGGAGGAGGGCGGGCCCTGTTTACAGTCACCTGGCTGCTGGTGGTGCTGACCGGCAGGTGCTCTCCAAATTAACCCTTCAAGGGCCATGCTTTGGTGCCTGCCATCGGGGGACCGGGTAGTTCCTCGCAGGGAAGCTTCTGCCCCTCAGCCTGGATTCCTCCTCCCCTCACCTAGGTATCTGCAGGCAACGGTGGCGGCAGCCTCTCTTACATGAACCCAGCAGCCACTTCTGCCAACCTGTAGGTGCACATCCAGCCAGCGGCCTCCTGCACGGTCTTCACTGCCAGTGCCCCTCCCCGCTCTGGACCGTTGAGCTGGGAGTTCAAGTGGGTACTCACAGCCTCCTTCGAAGGCCCCACCAAGTTCCCTAACCCACCCAGCCCTAGTGGAGCCTGTCAGGGCTCCGGGGAACATGCCCCAGATGGGGGTGGGAACGTGTACATGGCTGAATAAACAGTGGGTCCACTCTACTCTGACTGCCAACTTCCGACGTGTCATCTGTGACCTTAGATAGGAGGGGTGGTCAGAATTTATGTGTGTGTGGGGTTCTGGAAGGGGCCTTTGGGGGAGAAGACAGGGAGGAAAGAAGGTGAGGACCAGGGTTCATTTCAGTGGCAGGGGCGCGTGGAAAGATGACATTGGGGCGCCGGAGTGGCTGGCAGAAGAATTTGAGTCACCTCTCCCCCATCGCCCGTGGCACAAGAGGAAACAGGAAACGAAACCTAGGTGGCTGGGCTCTGGCCTGCGTGCCTGTGGCTCAGCCTGGGTTTCACCCCAGCTGGGGGCTGGCAGCTACGCCTTCCTTCCCTTGGCAACATGCCCTCAGGTGGTTCTATTCTGAGCTGCCCGGCTGTGAAGAGAGTCCTTAGGCTGTGATAACAGCCTCAGAGTCAACACAGCCAGCCACGATAAGTGTTAGATCCGGGGCTGGCGCCCAGCCCAGCCTCTCCCTGGCCATGAGCTGCCCCATTTGCCCACTGTCTCTGGGGTCTGCTCCCCGCGCCCAGGGAATGGGGAAGTGGTTCTGGTTCCCTGCCCCTCTGGGCTCAAGCACAGTGCCTTCCCCTCTGCCACATTCCCTCGGGGTCTGGAAGCCACGCCCAGATGCCTCGTGGTGTGGGGGGTGTGTGTGTGTGTGACTGTGCACCCCCTGGTGGCCAGGGCTGGGCCAGTGGGTTGGTGAGAGGCTGGGGAGCACCTGGTTTGGGGACCTCCGTGCCTCAGGTGCCATACCCACCAGGCAGCCGTGCCCCAAGCAGAGGCTGAGACCTGGGGTCCCTCGGGGATGGCCACACCCGGCACAGAAAGTGAGAGTAATGGTCTGGCTCAGGGAAGGCAGAGACATGCCTGGCACCACAGTTTATTGTTTATAAACCGTGAAAATGACAGCCGTTGCTTGGCACAGACCTAGCAGTCCCGACTGCAGGGGCGGCAGCGGGCACCAGAGGTCCTGCCTGGCCCAACCCAATGCGGACATCCAGTCTCCGCCAGGGCCCCAGGAGGAGACTGGCACGTTGGCACGGGTGTGGGACAAGTACAGCATGCAGGAGGGGAAGGGAAACGTCAGAGGCATGCGGCAGAAGGGCATGGGGACCCACATGAACAAAGGGCAGGGCCCTTCCCCTCACCAGGGACCGCACTGGCAGCGTCCAGCCAGAGAGCCTCCGGCTCTGCGGCTGCGGTTCCGCATCAGTGTGGCAGGGTGCTCGGCAGGGCAGAGCTGGAGATCATGCTCAGGGTTCCAGGAGCTTCTCTCCCCACTGGCCTGAGGGGGAGCACAGGGCAGTGGCCAGAGAAGGGGTTCTCTCCATGACTTGGGTGAGATACCAAGGGCTGAGCATGGAGCAGAAACTTGGTGGGTTGGCGGTCTGGGTTAACAGGCGATGGAGGAAAAGGGGGACACCCAGAGAGGTGAGCAGAGGAGTGTCCCTGGGTTTAGAGAAGGTCCTGGGAAGACAGAGACACGAGGTGAAGGACAGGACCACACACGGTAGGAAGAGTTCGAGGAGAAAGCTGCCGGAGGAATAACCCGGCTCCAGGAAGCTTGGAGGGCCAGGGCCCAGGCAGGGCGTGCAACGGTCAGTCCAGCTTGGCAAAGCCCCCGATGGTGACCTTCCTCTCGGGCTTAGTGCCCACCGGCTCCTGCAGCTGCACAGCACCGCCGCCGATGAAGCAGAAGGCAGGGCACACGGGCCCCGAGCAGTCCAGGGGGCACTCCAGAAGCCCGCGGAAGGACACGGCATCCAGGAAGGAGACGCGGCCCTGCTCGTAGTCCAGGCAGATGCCCAGGCGGGGCGGCAGCGGCACCGTGCAGCCAGCGGCCGGGCCGTCCCTGCCCGTGAGCCCCGCGCTTGAGCTGGCCCCGGACCCCAGGAGGATCTTGCCCATGCCGATGGTGAGGAAAGCAAAGGGTGGCGACGCCTCCACCGTGGCGTCCTCGGCCCCGCTGTCATGTCCGCTGTCCGGGTCGTACCTGCAGGAGGGCGCAGTGGACAGGACTCGTTGGAGGGTGGAACTCGGCGATGGGAGGCGGCGCACGGGAGCACTGAGATGTTGGAGGTGTGGAGCGTCGGTTGAAATGTGGATTTGGGGTGTCGAGGAAAAACATGTCGAAGGGACAGGAGTCAGACCGTAGGGATGGGGGTTTGGTTTGGCAGGACGAGGGTATTGAAGGGACATCGCACTGGCCAGGGAGGTGTTGGGGCAAAGGAAAGGGAGGCACTGTGAGGCGCCCTGAAGAAGTGCAGCCTTATGGAGGCGGGAGGGTGGCGGGGAGAGGGCTCGCGGGGCAGACTGCTGGAAGAATGCGGTTTAGTGACAGGTTCGGGGCGACAGGAAGAGCAGAGAAAGGGTGCTGGGGAGGGAAATGTTGGGAGACAGACGAGGGCGCATCGGCGTTGCAGATTAGAAATGCCAGGAAGATGGAGGACAGGGAGCATGGGGAAGAAATGGGGTCCTTGGGGGGTGGAGGGCTGGATGGAGTGTTCGGGGGAAAGCATGTGTAGGGGGTGTTAAGTAGATGTCAGGGATGAGAGGGTTTGGAGATGGAAAGTTTAAGGAAAGAATTTCAGGGGATTAAGAAAAGACAGGGTTGGAAAGGTGTGGGAGAGAAGGGTTTGTGGGGAAAGGGTGTTGGAAATGCGGTGTTAGGGGGAAAGACACTCAGCTCGGAGAGATGGCATATCGGACCTGAGTGGCAGATGGAGGGAAGTGGAGGTGGTTCCCTCTTCTACCATCTTTTTCCCCAGCCACACGCTCCAAAACCCAACCCTCAAAGCCCTCCACTGCTCCCATAGGTTCCACGGCCGCAGGGCTCTGGCCTGGCTTCCATTACCCCGCTGCTTCCTCCCAGCCCCACCCCAGCAAGTCTGCGCTCCCCCTGCCACCCCACCCTGTCCCCAGCGCCCGCCCAGGGCCCCCACACCCTGTCCCTGCCAGAGTGGCCTGACCTGGGGCTGATCACGTCCGAGGCGCCCTGGAAGCTTTCCTGAAGTTTGCTCTCCAGTCCGACGCCCACCTTGACCAAGTAGGAGGCGGGGTCCACGGCGCAGGCCCAGTAGCTGCGGCCCTGCGTCACGGCTACGTCCCCCAGGACCACATCCACACTCAGGTGGCAGCCGGTGAGCAGCCGCTCAGCAGCCAAGAGCAGGGGCAGCCCTGGGACACTCCGCACGGCTCGCTGGTCCTTGCTGATGGCCAGCCTCTCTCGGCTGCTGCCCCAGCGGCCATCGAGGAAGAAGTGAAGGACTGGAGTGGGGGAGGGTTGACACAAAAGGACGGACTTCAGAGCCAAACACCGGCATCGGGGACTGCCAGGCTTTAGCAAAGACACTGGGAGACTTTGGAACAGGCACGACCTGCCACGGGACAGGCCGGAGGCCTCGGGAACGGGGCCTGGGGACCCAGAGTGAGGAGGGAAGGAAAAAAGGAGGGAGTGTTCCAGATGGACATGGGCCCCAGGAAGAGTTCACTGATGACCGGCGGCCACAGAAACCACCAACCTTCCAGGCTCAGGTGACTCACACTCACAGTGCTTCCTCCACCCCGCACTCGGCTGCCCCGTGCACAGCCCGCTGCTCCCTTCCCTGTGGTGACCCCAGCCCACCACCACCGGCCCACACCGTCTGCCCACACGCTGGCGGTCACGCCTGGTCCTCAAACCCAGCCCACACCTCTCTGCGCCCTCTGTGGGGTGACACTCCTTTGTTACACCTGCATCCTAGGGTCCGCACTACTTTCTGGGGAGTCCTTTTACTCTCATTTATTGAGCCCTTATTTGAGGTGCAAACTCAGCTAAGACTTCACGTGTATCGTCAATTCAGTTAACTCCAACAACAACCCTATGAGGTAAGTATTGTAGATACCTCTCCGGAAGAGGAACTTGAAGTTCAGAGAGGGTGAACAACTTGCCCAAAGCCACACAGTTGGCAAGAGGCGGTGCTGGGATTCGACCCACGGAGGTCTAGCTCCGGAGTTAGTGTGGCCCACTGCATCATCTCTAGCGCTCAGACAGCCCCAGCTGTCAGTGCCTGGGTCCCAGAGTGCCCTGCCCCGTTCTGCGCCCCCTGTGCCCACCATCCACCCACTCACCGGGCGCCGGGGGTGTGTGCAGGTGCACGTCTTCACTGTACTCGCCGTAGCCCGCCTTGTTGCAGCCACGGACACGCAGCACGTACACGGAGCCTGTGTCGGGGTTCTCCAGCAAGGCGCTGGTGCCCCTCACCTCCTCCCGCCGCTGCCAGCGGGTGGGGCCCGGCTGGGCAGGCACATCCGTGCGCCGGAACTCGATGGTGTAGTGCCAGGCAGGCGGGGAGTGGGGAGGCAGCCTCCAACACAGGAAGATCTGGTCGTAGGCGAAGGTGCGCTGGGTGTCGATGACTGGAGCCTCGGGCACTGCGGGAAGGGAGAGCAGGGTCATTCAGGGGCTGCCCACTGGCCGCGCACGGAGGGTGGGCAGGAAAGGGAAAGCAGCGGGAGCCGGGGGGGTGAGTGTGGGTGAGAGGGACCTGGAAGGGACCCATGTGGGCACTGGGCAGCGGACGGGCAGGCAGAGCCCCAGGGAAAAGGAGAGAGGCAGGTGTACACCAGGCAGGCGGGAGGCCCGTGTGCTAGTCCTGTCTGCCACACTGGCCTTAGGTGAGTTACTTCCCCTTTCTGTGCCTCAGCTTCCTCCTCTGTCAAATGAGGGCATCAGACCAGATGGGGGCGCTTCTTTCTATGACCCTTTTTATTCTCTGAATAAAGAGGAGCTGCAGGGAAAGGCCACTGGAACCCAGGCAAGAGGGCCCTGAACAGGAAGGAGGGGACAGAGCAGGAGGTAGAGAGATACAGAGTCAGCAAGACAGAAAGTGGGGGACCACAGAGGGCAAGCAAAAGCTTGATGGCAGGGGACAAAGGCTAAGGAAAAGAGCAGAAAAGTCTAGAGGACAAGGGCACAAGGACAGGAGGTCAGAAGGGCAAGGACCGGACAAGCCCCTAAGGCAGGCCAAAGGGAGGCCCAGGTCTGGGGAGGACAGGAGTCTGGTTAAAGCAGGGCAGAGAAGGGAGCAAAGAATGGGTGGCTGAGCTGCATGGGGGCTGCGGGCTGGAGCGGGGGCCCGGGCCGCTGACTTGCCTGGGGTGCTCCGGAGCGGAGTCCGCGGTGGCCACGGCCTACAAACAAAGAGAGGGAGAAGCGGCGCTGAGCGCGGTGGGACCGGGTGGCCGGTGGGCTGGGTGGCAGGGGCTGCTGGCCAGGCCGGGCGGTAGGCTGGGAGGTCCCTGGTGGGCACTGCCCCCCGGGCCCGCTGCTGGGGAAGAAGGGAGGAAGGCTCTAAGTGGGCATGGGGTCTGGCCATCTCCTCACCTCGAAGGAAGTTAAGCTCTGTCAGCAGCTTCATCTCACGTCCCACGTCTAGCTGGCAATGGCGGAAGGAAGAGCTGGCGGCTGGCCGAAAAGTCTGGAGGGCCTCTGTAGCTCGGGCAATCCTGGGAGAGGGTACCCAAGGGTCAGGCACTGCCATCTAGACAGCCATCCTTCTCCTCGATCCCGCCTGCCCGCCCCTAGAGCCCTGGCATCAGCTTTGGGTCTTCTCATCCCTTCAGGCGAGCGGGATGTTGGTTTGGCCTAGCGGAAATCCTCAGGGCCCACCTCTCCATCTGATGGTACTTGAGACATTGTCTTGGACATCAGCTACACCCATGATGCCCCCTCCCCTCAGGAACCTGTGTCCCTGAGCTGTGCCCCGATGTACCTGTTATGTAACTGCTTGGCTGCTTGTACAAAGCAAGGCTGGTCTGTTTCTTTAAGGACCTCCTGGGCATAGCCCACCAGACCTGAGCCATCCAGCAGGCTCCGGTGCTCCTGGAGCTGGGCGCTGAGACGGGCCAGCCGCTCCTGCTGGCATTCCTCTATGGCCTGAAGCAGCGACACCCTCTTCTCCTCCAGCACAGCCCCCAGCCCCCGAACCAGCTGGGATACCTCTTCCTTGGCCTGCTGACCACTCACCTGCCCAGAGAGCAACACTTACTATCTTCCTGAAGGCAGGGCCTGCGCCAGCCTCCTAGAGTACTACACCATGGCTAGGGTCACGGAGAATCTGGGGAGATCCTACCCACCCACCCACTTCAATGGGGCCAGGCTTATGGTTCCAAAGGCACCTGTACACCCAGATGGGCTCCTAACCACTTGTGCCAACCTTCCTGGAGCCCAAACCATAATCCCTAAGGACTCCCCCAAAGAAAAGCAATCATGAGTGCCCTTACGTCCACAGGGGTGGCCCTGGCGCCCACCGGCGTCTGTGCTGTCCTCACCGCCCACCCTGTGTCGGCTGACTCATGTGATCTGGAAGACGATATTGGAGCTGCCGCCCTTCCTGAGCTCCAGGAGTAAGTGCCATCCTCAGCAGGCAACTGAGCCTCAGGGCATCTGAGCTGTGTCCCTGGGGCTTTGCAAGCATCCCCTGTCCTGGCAATAGCCGCCCTGGCCCCATTGTAGCTCCAGGTGCAGCCTGCCCTGGGGCACTGATGTCCCTGCAAACTTGGGTTAACCAGAACCCTGACACATTCATGGACCACACACTGGCTTCCTGAGCTTGCAACTAGGTGACTGGGCCATGCCTACCCACACCCCCTCTCGGCTTCCACCCCTGGGTAGGGCCAAGGGCCACCTCGACGCCCCCCTCACCTCAGCGTGCCTCACGGTCTCCTCCAGCTCACAGATCTGGGTCTGTACTGTGTCCTGGTTTCCTAGGATGTATGTCAGGCTCTTTGTCAGTTTGTCCTGAGGGGGGAAAAAGTGGGCAGTCACCCGGCTCAGCAGAAACCAGCAGTTAAAAGGTGTGAGAAGTTGTGAGTGAGTTAGCACTGGGGCTGAGTGTGTGTGCGGGGGGTGGGGGGGGTCCTCACCTTGAGGGCCTGGTAGGCGCTGAGCACTGGTGTGATCTTGTGCCCACTGTGGGTGCGCCTCACCCGGCAGAGTTGGCACACCAGCCGTTGGCATGTCTTGCAGTAGTGAGTCACCTCTTCCTTGTGGTCTGGGCACATGAGGCCCTGGGAACAGAAAGAACAGTGGCATAATCAGCCAATGGTGTGCATAAGGGTGCGACCGGCCACCAGAGCAGTTTGGTGCCCTCCCTCCACTGACCAGATGGGGGTGGAAGGGAGCCCAGCTGGTGGTGCTCTGCAGTGCCACCTGGTGGTACATACTGGCATCAAAGAGAGCCTTTCCCGCACCCTCCAGGCAGCAGCTTGGCTCCTCCCTTCATCTACCTCAGGAAATGTGTAGAAATAACAATAATAATGGTGACAGTTAATCTCAGCCTTGTAGTTAATAATTAACCTCGTCCATCTTGTTCTCCGTCCATCACAATGCCTAGAACAGCACTGGCACGTAGGTGCTTGATATGTATTTATCGTGAGATCCTCTGAACAGCCCTGTGGGTGTGGATATTGCAGGGCACGCAGTAGCACCTCATTCAGCAGATGAGATGAAGGCTCAAAGATGTTCAAAGATTTCTCTAGCAACCAAACCGGTGACCTTTTGGCTCCCAGGCCAGTACTCAACCCACTGAGCCACACCAGCCAGGGATAGTGCGTTTTTTTGTTGTCACAGAAAAAGGAGCTTGGCAATGGTGAACTCCTGGCTGCCTCCTTTTGGAGGCCCACGGTGCCAGGCACCTGCACCCACCCAGCTCTACCATGCTGCTACCTTCTCAAGCCCTGCAAGTGCTGGCTCACCTTGGGGCGAAAGGAGAGGGTGGGCAAAGTGGGCTCATGCTGGGCCTTCTGGGTGCCCCAGGGGTGGAAGAGCTTGAAGCACTCGTTGCAGAAGGTGGCACGGCACTCGGTGCAGCCCTTGGTGGCCTCTAGTGGTGGGGGCTTGCACAGCTGGCACAGGATGGCACCGCCCACACTCACACTCTGGCGGTAGCGCTCTACCACACGCTCCAGGGTCAGGTTCCGGAACAGGCCTGCCAGGCCTCGCTCCCCCAGCTCCACGTCACCCTGGCAGGCTGGGCAGGGGAACGTGATCACCTGGGGGTGCAACGCTCCTCGCTTTCGCCCGGGGTATGTCCCGAAGCCTGTGGATGGGCAGGAGAGGTAGAGAGCTAAAATTACAGCTGGCTAGAGGTGGGGAAAGTCTGTTCAATTAAAAAACTAATTTTCACTATGACATAGCTCAACTGAATTATTAGAGCTTAAATGAGCAGTATCTCCACTCCCTGAAAGACAGACAGATGTCCCTGGCCAGGGATGCACCCCTTTCACCTTCCTGATAAGCATCCCAGCGTCCTTACCCCCTCCCATAGGCCGCATGCCCACCTGACTTGAGCAGCCTGTCCAAGCGGTCCGGCTTGGGGAGAGTTCTGCGAGAGAGGCGGGGGCTTCGAGTGGAAGGGGTGGAGGCAGGAGAGGTGGGTTCGGAGCTGGGGTCCCCACCATGGCCTACATAGCCCTGCTGGCCTAGCACCTCGCGGGCACAGGCCTGGCACACGTTGTGGGTACAGGGCAGCACCAGCGGCTGCTTGTACATCTCTTGGCACACTGGACACAGCAGTTCCTTCTCCATGTTCTTCATGCTAGTCTGTGGAGGGACCAGGAGGTTGGGTCAGAGCTTGCACACCTGGGCATATCTTGACAGGCCTCTCAGTTGCCCTTAGAGACCCAAGGGGGTCTTGGGAAGAGACAAAGCAAACCAGCTTTTCCCCAGCACCAGACTAGGCCTGGTTCACAGACCTTCCCAGCTCTGTCTCTTGCCTCGCTTTCCCTCCTGCAAAGCCAAAGGCCTACGGAGGAGGAGGGATGGATGGAGCTCCTGGTTGGAGCTCGAGCTTTCCAGAGTCAAACCCCACCCCCTCCACTCGTGTGCCCAGCAGGACCTGCAGCCCCTCTCACCTGGCCATTGCCCCCTCCCCCACCTCTGCTATGGCCTCGGCACTTCTCTCAAGGACACAGTCAATTCGACACGTAGGTGCGGACCCCTGCCCCCTTCTCTGGCACCCCCCGCCCCGTGTGACTCCTCGCTAAAGGGAGGCACAGCTCTTTCTCCATCCTCCTGCTCACCGTGGCAGTCTTCCTGCCGCGACTCTGGCCCGAGGCCGCCCCAGCCTCCATCCACCACCCTTCACTTCCCAAGCCGTCTCCTCCTGTTCCCCGATACACTAACCCATTTTCCTTCGCCCCACCATCTGGACCTCCGCTCCCTTCCCAGGCATAACCCGGGGTAGCCGCATACCCCTCCGCAAGCAAGGGGTAAACAAACGCCTAGCCCACTCGCCCCCTCCCCACCGGAAGTACTCCTCCCTTTCTTGGTGGCCAGGGTCCTCAAGCTATGCCCCACCCCCTCACCTCACCTTGGTCCCTCTCTTCGCAGCCATCCCGGTCAGGGGCGCAGCTGACAAAGGAGGGAGGGACACGGAGGGAGGGGGAAGAAAGAGGGGGGAGAGCAGGGTTGGCACCGCCCCTGGGAGAGCCGGGCATGGGTTGCCATGACAACTGCTGGAGGCGCGGAGGCAGCCTGGGGTGGGGGTGCGGTGGGGTGGGGTCTCGTGGAGCTGTCCAAATTGAGAACTACACCCTGGGGCGAATCCTTCAACACCTCCACCTGTCCTCAGTTTTCTTGGAAAATGTCCAAGTTCACAAACGCCCCCTCCTCACACGATAGCCCCATTGCTCTGCAGCCCCAGCCCTGTCGGCTGCTACCTTAGCCCACCCGCTGCGTCCGGGCAGCTCCTGGCTTCTCACACCCCAGCAGATGCACGCCTTCACGGCACTCAGCTCCGGGCTGCCCCCGGAATTACCCTCTCATCCCCACATCCCGACCCTCCCAGTCCTTTCTGCCATCGCCAGCCCCCTGTCTGCATCCCGGCATCTTGCCGGATTTCCACCTGTTCGAGGTCCCGGCCTGCCCCAGACCTCTGTACTCCACCTCCCTTTCCCCTCGACCCCACCTTAACTCACACTGATGCGGACCAGTGCATCCATGATGGAAGTGAAGGTCTGCATATCCTCACCCTCGGCCATGGCCCTACCTTGCCCGCCCGCCCCCGGGTGCCCGATCCCGGCAGCAGCTGAGAACCCGGGGCTTAATGCAGGAGCCCGGTGGGGGTGTGGGGAGGGGTGGGGGTAAAATATCACTGCGCATGCTCCAGGGACAAACCTCAACCAGCGCCAGTCAGGGTAGGAGGTGGGAAATCATTTTCCCCACGTGGTTCTCAGAAGGCGTTGGTGGGGGGGAGCAGTGTGACATGGAATGGTGTTTGAGGGGAGAACCGTATCTTATGTTCGCGTTCCTAACCTTACTCATATGAAGCGGAAGGATAGTTTTAGAGAAAGATGGGCCCCAGGATGGCAGGACTAGATTTTGGTTTGGCCGAGCGTCTATGGGACTTGTCAGGCAATGCCCCGTAGTGGGAAGGAGGTTTGAAGAACAGGCATTAGAGGTGACATAAATGACAAAGAAGACAGAGGTGAGTAAGAAGCAATGGGCCATAGTCCCAGTGATTTGAAGAGTTAAGTGCAGCCAGCTTGCATTGAGAGGCAGAAGTTGCTCAGGGTGCGGGTAAGCATCCGGGACTGGGGCGGTGGCTCCAGATGCTCTTTGACGCAGTATTTCCTCCCCGCCGGAAGAGGCCGCCACGCACACGCGGCCAGAGGCAGAAAGGAAGACGCGGGGGAAGCAAGTTTGCGCTAGGTGCTGACGCATCCGGTTCGTCTCCCCTCTTTCTGGGCCGGAGACGTCTATTGGACCCACGGGCGGGGCGTGATGGGTAACGGACCAGCGGGGTCCCCCGGACGGACTAGTGGGGGTCGGGGTTGGGGAGGACCAGCTTTCCTGGTCTCCTCCTCTCGGAGCTGACGTGTCCTGGGTCCCAGGGGGCGGGCCAGTTTGAACTGGACCGGACGAAGGGTGCCGGGCGTCCTGGGCTGAGGAATTCCTGGGGGTCGCCGTGTAATGTGGGGATTTGGGGAGTATGGCTGCAGGCCCGGGAGTGCTCGGATGGTCGGGCCCTCGAACTCCGGGACCTGCCGAATCTGCCTGCGGCTCGTGGAGGGAGCACCGGTCCTGACTGCCGGTCTCCGCTTTCATCCCCTCCAGCGGTGGGTACGGGCACCTCGCTGGCGTTGTCCTCCCTCCTGTCCCTGCTGCTCTTCGCTGGGATGCAGATGTACAGCCGCCAGCTGGCCTCCACCGAGTGGCTCACCATCCAGGGGGGCCTGCTTGGCTCCGGTCTCTTCGTCTTCTCTCTTACTGTATCCTCCTGCGGGGGAGAGGGGAGGGGTGTTTGAGGGTGGGAAGGGTGGAGGGCCCTGCAGGCTTGTGCGATCCCGTTATCCGCAGAGTTCTGCCCTACTCCTTAATTCCCTCAACCCAGGCCTTCAATAACCTGGAGAATCTTGTCTTCGGCAAAGGATTCCAAGCAAAGATCTTCCCTGAGAGTAAGTGAAAATTGGGGTTGGAGAATGAACGCTCTCCTCCATTCTCCCCAACACAGTACTGACTTTCCAGGTGCTTAGAAGGTAAAGGTTGTTTAGGAGAAGGAAATACGTTTGTAAGACGGGAGACGGGTTACACTTTGGATCCAGGACTTCAGCTAGCGCCTGGAATTGGAGCTGGAAGAGAAGGCCTCTGAAAGCAAGTAACTCAGTTGCCTTCTGCACAGTTCCCAGGGGAAGTTTGAGGCAGCAGACAAGTTCGGGCCCGTTTTGCATACACCCACGGGGAGGGGTTCTTCGTTTCTGCCAAGAAGCAGCAGGCAGGAAGAACCGAGTTCGTTGAGGGGCTCCGATATGAAATTGACCCAATATTAGTGAATTCTATCTGAGATGATTGTGAGGAGCCTGGTACACCAAGTTTCTAGGTCAGCAAGAATCCTGACCAAATTAGAATAACTGTTAGATTGTTTCCTGCTTGGAATGATCCTTGTTATTGCACATATAATTGAGATTTGATGACTTAGTTATTTATGGAGAATTAAGTTCATAAAGCAATCATACCAGGAATGCCACATGCTGGAAAATTGACGGCAGAGACCCTTCCTGGTGCCTCGGCTGCAGACACTGGGTGGCCAGGAGCCCTGCCCGGCCCCGGTCAGTTCCCTTCTGCTGGTCAGGCTGCTGTCAGCCTCGTCAGTGTTCTGCACTGCGCTGCTCGGCTGTTGCACATCCTGGGCCTTAGCTTCCCGCTGGGTCTGCCCTGACTGCCTCAGGAAACTGCTGGTTGTAATCCTCGTGGGTCCGGGCGCTGGCAGAAGGAACCAGTGCTGCCGCATCGTCCAGAAATGTGGCCTCACACACCTTTCTGTAGGAGAACTTGGTGATAAAAGGAAAAACCCAGATTCACAGTTTGGTGAACTCATTGAAAAGTACATTAAAGATGGAAAGATTGTGCCAGTTGAGATAACCCTCAGTTTTTTAAAGAGGGAAATGGGTCCAATCAAGAATTGATCCTTCTGAGCACCAGACAACGGCTGCCGATGCTCAGAAGGATCAATTCTTGATTGATGGGTTTCCAAGAAATCAAGACAACTTGCAAGGTTAAAATAGTAAGTATATCTTATAAATGGTAAAAAGAAAAAAAATTGACAGCAGATGCCATCTTGTGCGAAGCTTGCCCGTGGCAGGACAAAGAGTGTCACTGTTGGCCGCCCCCTCTGGGTCTTGCTTTGCCCACTCAGCCCTGTGCAGCCTTCTGCAGCCCTGTCCACCAAGCAGTCCACCAAGCAGCCCCCGGCCTCATTTCCCTGTGAACTGTGGTCACTTGTGAAAGAACTCTGTTGTGGGGCAGGGTTCCTGACCTTTTTTGCCTGCCCTGCCCTTCCTCAACCAGCCAGTGGGGTTTGCCCTGCTCTCCACCTTCCCTCCAGTCCCGATCTAGACAGACAGCCTACGGTACTTTTCTGTGCCCATGGGCACATGTATGCAGGCACTTTGCCCTCCAACCTGTGTCTAGGGAGCAAGGCCCTTGGCTTCCACCACTGGCCAGTTTGATGAATCAGTCCCCATTGGCTGGCTTCTGTTGGAAAGGCCGTGACCCTCTTCCCCAGACGGGAGCAAGCCTTGCCCTTCAGACTCTGCCATCACTTTTCCTTTTCTTTGGAGGAAATCCAGGACAGGGAAGTTAAGTGGTACCTGGGGCAGAGCTGGTGATGAGCATGTATCTCCTGCTTCCATGTCCTGGGCACCAGTAAGGCCATCGGAGGCTCTGCTGTTACCACGCCGTATCCCTCCGGGCAGATTCCCCAAGATTCAGAAAGCCCCAGATTTCTCTTAGACTTGACATGTGAATACCTGGTATTTCCATTCTGACTTCCACCTTGCTTGTCACCTCTTGCCTCCCCAGTTCTCCTTTGCCTCCTATTGGCTCTTTTTGCATCTGGCCTCATCCATCGAGTCTGCGTCACCACCTGGTAAGTGCCTGACAGCAAGGCATCATATCCTGTCCTTTGTCCCTCGATCCTCCTGTGACGGTCCCATCCTTCCCCATACCTCCCTCCCCCTCTCTTCTCCCTCTTTTGCCCTTCCCCATTTTCCTAAATCAGCCTGGATTCTTTCCGTGATGCTAGCGTCTGCCCTGGGAAGCTCCAGGCTGGCAGCGTGCCCGCCGATGCCATGACCTTTCTGTCTCCACCCTGCAGCTTCATCTTCTCCATGGTTGGCCTGTACTACATCAACAAGATCTCCTCCGCGCTGTATCAGGCAGCAGCCCCAGTCCTCACGCCAGCCAAGGTCACTGGCAAGGGCAAAAAGAGAAACTGACCTTGAATATCCAATAAAGTTGATTCTTTGTAGCTCTTGGAGCTGTGATAAGCTGTGACCCTCTCCTGCCAATGCCGGGGTGGTGTACAGAACATTAGGGCACATGGGTACCTGCTGTTTTTAGAACTTGGGGGTGGTGGGGCTTTCCTTCCACCAAGGTTCATTTTCACCAAATATTTTATGAAGTGCCATTGGTGGCCAGGTACTTTGCTAGGCACTGGAATGGCACAGGCTTGTGTCTCATCATGGAAGAAAAGTGCACCAGCAATCAGCAGACTTGACCTTGAGAAAAGGGGTAAAGTGTGCAGGCCAAGAAAGCTCTTCAGAACTGAAATAGCTTTTGGAACAGAATAGTAACAGGAAGGGAAGGTTCCTCACCCCTACACCTCCCCACGGGGGTCCATGTACACGGGTGTGGGCTTTGTTACTCCCAGTTGCCCACTCAGCAAACTAGCCCCCGGCCCCCTCTCCTATTCTGGGGTAGGGTTCCCTACTGATGCTGCCTCCCTCTTCTACCCTAGGATGGACATACGCCTGTGTTTGGCAAGACTCCCGAGGTTGATCACTGCTCCATCCCCTTTGTTCTAGTGCCTTCATTTTTTTCAGTGTAGTAGCCAAGAGGTTAGGGACTTACTCAGTTTTAGCAAAGTATGTAAAACGATAGGGAGAAGGCATGAGATATGTGGCTTTCCAGGTTCTACTCTGTCTGTGATCTGCCATGAGGAACCTCTGTCCAGAGCACCCTTTGGGGCACAGGCACCCTCCTTCCTGCTGGGTGGTGTGTGCTCAAGAGCGGTGTTTTGGTTCAAAGACCTGCCTTTCTAGAACAAAATCCTGTACATGGATGTGCCAAAGTGAGGAAGGAAGACCTAATGAAGAAGAAGTGAGTCCAAGGAGATCTGGTCAAGAATTAGAGCCCCCCTCCCCATCTTCCTCTAGTTAGAGGCCCACTCCAACTCACTTCTCCGCTGTGTGGCGGAAATCCCAAACCCTTCTGTGCCCAGGCTGAGGGAGTCCGATGCAGTTTACCCAGGAGGCCTGCAGAGGGCGACGTGAGCTCACGTCTCCAGGAGACTAGCAACAATGTACATTTCAAACACCCTGAGGGCTGGGGAGGATTGCGTCTGGATCTTCAGTGGACGCCAGCCTTCTTGGAGGACCCAAAGGACTTGCTGACCTGGGAGGGCTGTAGCCTGGGGCAAGTCTCCTTGCTCACCCAGGCTGGGAGCAGAGGCAAAGAGTTCAGTGGAGACCAGAGCCTCGCTGAGAGGGAGTAGCCGCTCTAGGCTCCAACTTAACTAGTGATGCTTGGGGGGTTGCACTATGTCAGACCCTCTGAGGGAGGAGGGAGGTTGTCCAAAATGGGCCCTGGACCTACGAGGAGGTTGGGTTGGATCTGGGTCTCCTGACTTTGTCCTGATCTGGGGTGGCAGCAGTGGGCAGAGGGCCAGGTCCCAGGCCAGATGATGAGAGTAGACACAGCTGGGGGTATCTAGCCACCTGAGGGCAGCTGACCTCCCAAGATGAGAACTTGGGTGAGGCCAAACTAGGGGAGGGTGGGGAGGAGCTGTAGAGCAGGTGCCAGGGTACCCACTGTGTAGGCACCAGAGACAGCAGGTGGCCCAGAAATAATGACCCCTTCCTCAGGAAATGCATTTTACAAGGTAGGTTGGCGCCGACCTAGGCCCTCCACCCAGCCTATCTCTAGGGTGCCTAGTTGCAGGGTGCCTGTATCTGACCTACCAATTAACCCTGGCAGAGGTATCCCAGCCACCTGATCACCATCATTAAGTAAGCGGGTGGGAGGTATCCTGGCTTCAGGAGACCCGAAGGTGAGAAGGGCAAATGTACTGACCTCTTGGCCCCCGGAGTCCTGGGGCTCTGCTCCACCCTCAGACCGGAGGCCTGGGCGATGGAGGGGCGGTCCCAGACCTGGAGGACAGAGGGAAGCCAGATGTTTCCTCCTGCCTCCTGCTCTCTTGTGAGAGGCCCTGCACCCATGCCTCCCGGGCCGCTCAGGAAACAAGAGTAAACACTATGGGGGAGGGGATGGGAGTGGGGAGGCTGACCCGGCAGGGCAGTCCCTGGGGCAGGAAGTAACACCGCCACCAAGAGGGCAGTGTGAATGTGAGGCAGGGCGAGAAGGCTCCCCAGCCTGCAGGGGCCAGGCTCCCCTTGCGCTGGAACTGGCATGAGAGGTGCCTGGCATGCAGGGCACGGCAGGGGGTCAGGGCCGGTGAAGGAGCTCAGGGCAGGCAGGGAGGGGAGTCTGCGCCAGGCCAGCCCTTTCCGGCCCTTATTGTCTTTGGTGAGAACAGGACACAGTCTCATTCCCACTGCCTCCCCTCGCCAGCCCTGCTCCCCAGGGCACCGGGAAGGATGTTGGGAAACAGGAGCAAGCCAGAGACCATTAGAGACAGAGATGCTGAGAGACACGAGACAAATACAAAGGGGAAGGTTTCAGTCAAAAGCCAGCATTGACGTTCACTGTGAGCCCTGCGGGCCCTTGGCACTGTGGGAACCACAGCAGAACGGGAAGCTGGAGGCCCTGCCCTCAGGGACTGCCGGCTGGCCTGCCCTGGGTGCGCTCCTTGATTTGGATCGCCCACGAAGCTGCCTCCTAAGCAAACAATGACCCAAACACTGTGCAGGCACAGTTGGTGGCACTTAATTGCTCTGCTTCAGATACATTTCTTTGCCTGCCTCCCAGCAGATGGGAAGTTCCTCAGGGACCCAGGCCAAGATCTCAGTCCCACCTGACAGCAGACACCGTTGAGAGCAAACTGGCCAAACAGAGGTTGACACCCTAAGGCTGTGAGGTTGAGTTCCTGAGTTCCTGCGGAGACAGGAGAGGCCCTGATTGGTCCTGGAGTTAGGCACCCATCCCCGGCTGCAGGCCTGCCTGCTGGCACAGTGCAGAGCTCCCCTCTGCAGTGCAGAGTCAGCTGTTCCCACCCCAGGCTCTGGGACCTGGGACCTGGGACAGGGTGAAAGGGAAGCTGGAGCCCTTCCTTCCAACTCTGTTCTACCGGGGCCCGCAGTTCTCAGCAACTGCGCCCCGGAGACAGGCCCTCCGAAAGATCCACGGAGGTCCAACTCCCTTCAATAGAGCATCCAGGTGGGCTTTAAAATGAAGAAAAACGGAGGCATATTTGGAATGTTTAGATGCAACAGATTAATGCTTTTAACACAAAATCATAAAGTAATGATATGCTAGTGACAAGATCATCACAGGATTTCTAGAAATTTTCCTTTGCAGGGAACTACAGGGCCCTGTTTTACAATGTAAAGTCCTACGATGATGGGCATATCTCATTCACTGTATGATTCCTTCTACTTTTGTACATCTTTGAAAATCCCACAGTTAAATCTCTTGTGTGATAAGTCCCTTCTTTCTGTCCATCAGAGAGTAAGCGTGGCAGTCTGTAACTGTACTTGGAGATAGCGTCAGAAGTCTGAAGTTGAGGCCCCGTGTGACAACAGGGCCTGACCCAAGTGGCCCTCAAGGCCTGTGAGGAGCCATTTTCTGGGAAACCCCCTCACCCCCAACCAGCTGGAAGAGCAGGGAAAGGTCCTCTACCCATTTTAGGCTGAGGGCTGCATTGTGGAGAGGTACTGATGATCCTGTCGGCACAGGCCTGGATCCCACAAGAAAATGCCTTCCACTCACCCCCTTTCTGGGCCAAGAGTTGCCACAAGGGCTGATCTCTGGCCACTTCAAGGGAATTTCTGGGCCTGAGGTGTGTGTGTACGCCTGTGGTAGGTACTAGGAGTAACCTGTTAGGGAGACCCCTCACCTTCCTGCTCTCGGCCCCCAGACCCCATTCCCAGCCTCTGTGACCAGGGCCTTCTTCTGACCCAGATAAATCTCGGGTTCTAGGCAGCATGTGGAACAGTGGGAAGAACCTAGGTCTCCTTTGGGCTCTGAACCTTACAGGTGAGTGTCCTTGGGCAAGTTGAATGACCTCCTTGTACCTTATATTCCTTGATTATAAAATGGGAATAATAATACCTATGTCAAATTATGGTAGGGAAGATTCAAGGTAAGTAACGATGTGGAAGAGCCTACCTAGCATAGTGCTCGGCCCACTGGGCACTCAACAGAGGCTATTTCCCTACGTGATGACAACAATGCCTTTAATTGAACGTTTGCCACCCGCCAGTCAATGCACTTAGTGATTTCCAGATGTCCTCATTCTGAGCCCTCACGCCGCCCTTATTGCTGTGATTACTCCGTGGGATGGCTAACTTTATGTCTCAGCTTGGCTGGGCCATGGTGCCCAGATGTTTGGTCAAACATTATTCTGGGTGTTTCTGTGTGGGTGTTTTTGAGTGGGATTTGGCGCGAAGCAAATTGCTCTCCATAGTGTGGCTGAGCATCGCTGGATCCGAATCTGCTGAAGGCCTACATTGAACAAACGACTGACCTCCCCAGAGCAAGAGGGAACTTGGCAGGAGGCCTTTGGACTGAACTGCAACACTTCTCCCTCTGCTGAGGTTTTCTCCCAAATGTCTCCTCAGGGGGCCCTTTCTGACTGTGCGCTGTGACACAGCCCACTCTGTCACTCTTAGCCCTGCACCTGGCTGTGTTTTTCTTTTTCTTCATACTCCTTCTCATTACTTTATTTATTTTAAAGAATTTTAAAAAATATTTTATTTATTTTCAGAGAGAGGGGGAGGAAGGGAGAAAGAAAGGGAGAGAAACATCAATATGTGAGAGAAACATAGATTGCTTGCCTGTCACAGGCCCGCTACTGGGAACCTGGCCTGCACCCAGGCCCGTGCCCCAGCTAGGAATTGAACTGGTGACCCTTTGTTCATAGGCCAGCAATCCACTGAGCCACACTAGCCAGGGCATCTATGCTTTTCTTAACCTCCCCCTGTCTATTTTGTTCCTACCAATTATGCTTCGTAATCCCTGCACTATTTCCCCCATCCTCCCGCATCCCACTCCCCGCCAGTAACCCTCCAGTGATCTCCATTTCTGGGATTCTGCTCCTGTTCTGGTTATTTGCTTTCTTTGTTTGTTTTTTAGATTCAGTTGTTGATAGCTATGAATTTGTTGCCTTTTAATGTTCATGGTTTTGATCTTCTTTTTTCTTAAATACTGTATTTTGCTGTGTATAATATGCATGTTTTTGCCCAAATTTTTGAGGAACAAATGAGGATACTCATAAGTACACGGGTAGTACTAATTCCATATCTATAAGTGTTTTAAATTATTTTATTTATGCTTATGCATTAAAAGTGTGGCTCTAGAAAGCCATAGTGATACCCATATACAAAATAATACCCTGGAATGTGATAATTGGTTTTGTTTCTAAATATAAATATATAAATAATTGAATTAAAAAATTAAAACAAAAGTTTTTTTTCTTGAAAGTTTGGGCCAGAAATGTGGATGCACATTACACACAGGAGCACATTATACATGGCAAAATACAGTAAGTCCCTTTAACATTTCCTGTAATAATTGCCTGGTGATAGTAAACTCCTTTAGCTTTACCTTGTCTGGGAAGCACTTTATCTGCCCTTCCATTCTAAATATTAGCTTTGCTGGACAGAATAATCTAGGCTGTAGGTCCTTGCTTTTCATCATTTGACTACTTCTTCATCATCCCTTCTTGCCTGCAAAGTTTCTTTTGAGAAATCAACTGATAGTCTTACGGGAACTTCTTTGTAGGTAGCTCTCTGCTTTTCTCTTGCTGCTTTAAAGATTCTCTCTTTACCCTGGCTGGTGTGGCTCAGGGGATTGAGTGCTGTCCTGCAAACCAAAGGGTAGCTGTTTCAATTCCCAGTCAGGACACATGTCTGGGTTGTGGGCCAGGTCCCCAGTAGGGGGTGCATGAGAGGCAACCACACATTGATGTTTCTCTCCCTCTCTTTCTCCTTCCCTTCCCCTCTCTCTAAAAATAAATAAATAAAATCTTTATTTTTTTTAATTTAAAGATTCTTTCTTAATCTTTAGCCTTTGGCATTTTAATTGTGATGTGTCTTGGTGTGTTCCTCTTTGGTCCAACTTGTTTGGGGCTCTCTGAGCTTCCTGGACTTATACATCTATTTCTTTCACCAAATTAGGGAAGTTTTCTTTCATTATTTTTTCAAATAAGTTTTCAATTTCTTGCTCTTCCTCTTCTCCTTCTGGCATTCCTATGATGCAGATGTTAGCACGTTTGGAGATGTCCCAGAGGTTCCTAAGCCTATTCTTTTTTGTTTAAATTCTGGTTTCTTCTTTCTGTTATAGTTGAATGTTTATCTTTTCCTTATGTTCCAAATCATTGGTTTGAATCCTGGACTCCTTCCCTTTTCTGCTGGTTCTCTGTGGATTTTTCTTTATTTCACTTAGTGTAACCTTCATATCTTCTTTTATTATTATTATTATTATTATTATTATTATTATTATTATTATTATTATTATTATTTTGCTGTACTCAAGAAGGTCTCTGAGCATCCTGATCACCAGTGTTTTGAACTCTGCATCTGATAGCTTGGCTATCTCTGTTTCAATTAGTTCTTTTTCATAATGTTTTTCTGTTCTTTCATTTGGGCCATTTTTCTTTGTCTCCTCAAGTTGGCAGCTTCCCTATGTTTGTTTCTGTGTACCAAGTAGAGGTACTTTTACTCTCTGTCTTAGTAGCATGGCCTATATAGAAGAGGCACCTGTGAATTGTGTCGGGCAGAGTCTTGGGTAATTGCCAGGGTGGGGTGGGGAGCGCTCAGATAAGGGACAATGCCACCACCTGCCTTCTGGATGTTCACCTGACACTCACCCCATTTCCAGTCACTTCACCCCCTGCCAGCTACTGCCCTGATGGTGAATCTCAGAGTGGGCGGGTTTGCATACATTCTAAGACTGTTCAGGCCCTTTAAGCAGTGAAAATCCAGCAGTTTCTTCTGCCACCCCAACCTCCCCTGGTTTTTACAGAAAGTAATGATATATATCTTCCTGGTGCTGGAATCCTGGGCTGTGCGGTCCGGCCTCAGGCTGGGATCGCTCTCTTCCAAGGTATCCCTCCTAATTTTTATTCACCATGCATGAATGTGGGACCATCTGTTCCACCACTGCTGCCTCTCCCCACCACACCACCTTTCCCCGGTCTCCATGACTCTGCCCCTCCTACCCATCTGTATGAATGTGACTTCTTTAAATCCTTGGTCATCCAACTTCCGTATAGCTCGGTTTTCTGATGGTTCTTGGCGTTATTAGTTTTGAAATCTGTTTGTAATTCTTCCTATGGTTGCACAGGGAAGCAAAGCGTGTCTACGTACACCTCCGTTTTGACTGGAAGTTTCATTACTTAATTCATTACATATTTATTTGATTGTTTCTTGTCTGTCTCCCAGTACTTCACTGAAAGCAGAGAATTCTTTTTCACTCTCACTCACCCCATTAGCAACTCAGCACTGTCATACTTGGATCTCTTTGCTGAAATTTAACTTCCACCCTGCCCCAATTCCAAATTGCTGAATCCCCAGCATCGGCCAAATGCTTCTCTCAGCTGCCAGGCCTGTCCCTGGTCCCTCTTCCCTCAGGCTATCTTCTTGTCCCACCTTGGTGTCCTCTAGCTCACCTTCTCCAGGAAACCCTGACTCACCCAGCCCCTTCTCCAATCAGCAACAGGATCTCTGATATACCATTTCCTCCCAAAGCCTGCCTGTAATTTTTTAACTATGTGTTCTTGTTGGTTACACTGTGTCCATCCAGTCTGCCCAGTGGAACTCTGGGTGCCCTGAGGACACGGATGGAGTCAACACAGCCTAACCACCTGGAACCTTTGCCAAGGACCAGTGATCACCTTGGCACCGGTGGGCACACAGAAAGCTCCACTGCCTGACATGATACACACAGGCACACGTGGGAGTCACCCAGTCCTTTAAGTTATGAAACCACTGACGTGAGGGACCAACCCTACACCCCAACACAAGTACTTGTAAGGGGTCTTTAATAGCCTGGCCTGCTTTTCCAGCCTCTTCTCCTGCCACTCCCCCCGGGAAGTTGTCTCTGTCACAGAAACAGCCACAGAGGATTACTCACCAGGGATTTTCATGCCTTTGTGCCTTCATTCAGACTTTCCCTTGCCTCACATGCCCCACCCCCAACACCTGAACAACTCTTACTCATCTTCCCAATATCAGCTGTGGTGTCAGGGCTTCTGTGAAGCCTCCCCGCCCCCACCCATCAGTTCCCTCCTCTGTGTTATATGTAATTTTGCATATTTGCTCTTCATCTGTGCACTTTATGTTTATTTGTTTGTTTATTTTAATCCTCACCAGAGCATATATTTATTAATTTGAGAGAGATAGAGAGAGAGAGAGACATCAGTTGGCTACCTCCTGCATGTGTCCCAACTGGGGATCAAACCCATAACCTAGGCATGTGCCCTGACTGAAATCAAACCAGTGACATTTTGGTGTACAGGGACAATGCTCCCACCAACTTAGGCACCTCCAAGGTTGTTCCATGTACTTCAGATCTGCAGGCTCCCAGATCTGAAACCAAAGCTTGCAAAAACAGAAGACCCCAACAAACATGAGTTTATCAATCTGTAGAAGTAACTTCCTTCAGAAGATGGTTTGGGACTGATGGGAGGGGGACTGGGGAAGTGCTTCCAGGGGCCAAGGTGCATCCTCAGCCCTGAGATGTAAGTAATGACAGCTGTTCATAACAACAGCAAGGGTAACTAATGCCCATTATGTGCTTTCCAAATGCCATGAGTTGGTTTAAGCACCTCACCTACAGATCTCCTTTAATCTTGAGTGTAATCCCATAAGAGGATCAATTACTGGTTCCATTGCACAGATGAGAAAACCGAGGCTCAAAGGAGTTAAGTTACTTGCCCAAGATCACATAGCTAAGCAAAGGAAAGAACCAAGACCCAAGCTCTGGACAAATGCTCTAAAAGCTGAAATTTTTAATCCCCAAGCTGTATGGCCTCTCATGCCCTGTTATAACCACATGTATTGTGTCCTGCTGTGGTAGCAGAAGGGTGATGCTCAGCAAAAAGATTGACAGCAAGGAGTTAGACCATCAAGATTTCTGGCTTTTGTCCAGTGCTATCTAAGGCCAAAGACCCCGAATCTGGCAGATGCTAGTCTCTGGAGTAGTTATGTCTCCTGGGACCAAAATAGCTGGGCCAGTTTCCCTGAGACCATCAAATGCTAGCCTGTCCTTTCCTCTCGTCTTACATTTATAGAAGGCCTGTTGGGTTTGCCACACTGTTCTTATTCCTGGAGATACAATGGTCCTGGGCAGACCAAGCACAGAAACAAACACCCTACAGCTCAACAGGCTAAGTGCCCTCTATAAAAGAGAGCCAGAGGGTGCTCAGAGGGGGAAGATGGTGACCAACCCTGTAAGACAGGGTCAAAACCCAGGAAGGCTGCTTGGAGGACATGAAGATTGAAGTAAGCATGAGAGAAATATATATCCACATACTTTTTTTTTAAGAGTTAAAAAAATTTTTTTAGCCCTGGCTGGTATAGCTCAGTGGATTGAGCGAGGGCTGTGAACCAGGCATCGCGGGTTCGATTCCCAGTCGGGGCACATGCCTAGGTTGCAGGCTATGTCTCCTAGCAGCCGCACATTGATGTTTCTCTGTTTCTCTCTCTCTCTCTCTCCCTTCCCTCTCTAAAAATAAATAAATAAAATCTTTAAAAAAAATTTTTTTTTAAGATTTTATTTATTTATTTTTAGAGAGGGAGAGAGAGAGAAACATCAATGTGCGGTTGCTGGGGGATATGGCCTGCAACCTAGGCATGTGCCCTGACTGGGAATCGAACCTGCGATGCCTGGTTCGCAGCCCGTGCTCAATCCACTGAGCTACCCCAGCCAGGGCTAAAAAAAAATTTTTTTTTAATGCCCTGGCTAATGTGGTTCAGTGGTTGAGTGCTGGCCTTTGAATCAAAGGGTCGTTGGTTCGATTCCCAGTTGGGACACATGCCTGGGTTGTGGGCCAGGTCCCTGGTAGGGGGTGTGTGAGAGGCAACCACACATTGGTGTTTCTTTCCCTCTCTCCCCCTCTCTTTCTCCCTTCCTTCCCCTCTCTGAAAATAAATAAAGAAAATCTTTTTAAAAATTTTATTTTACAAAGTGTTTACCAAAAATATTTATGTTTACCAAAAGGGGAAAGGAGGGAGAAAGAGAGGGAGAGAATGTGTGGTTGCCTGGCGTGCACCCCTGCTTGGGGGCAACCTGGCCTGCAACTGAAGCATGGGCCCTACTAGGAACTGAACCGCTCACCCTTTCGTTCACAGGTCAACACTTAATTGACTGAGCCACACCAGCCAGGGCTATATCCACATATTCTTGTGACATATGTAGGGTTTCGCTTTTTACATTATTTTTTTAACCCACTGGGAATTAATTTTCGTATCAGGTAAGAGGTTGAAATCTAACTTAATTTACTTTTTCAAGTGGTAAGCTAGTTGCAAAAGGTTTTCAAATAATTCATCTTTCCTCACTTATTTGAGATGCCATAGCTATCATATACTAAACTGGTGTGTGTTTGCTCTATTATTTTCATGTTTTATTCTGTCCCACTGGTCTTGGGAAAAAGGCATTATACTGTATTGGCAAACTTTGCAGGCTCTGAAGTCAGATTATTTGGGGTGTGCCTCAGTTCCCTCATTTGTGAAATGGAGATAATAATAGCGCCTACTTTAAAAAAATAGCACCTAATGAACATAATGGCTGTGAAGATGGAACGAGATAATGCACATAAAGTGCTCATTGCAGCGCCCCACACGGAGCGATCGAACGAAGAACAGCAGGCGCTCCAGTGATCCCTATCTGCCCGTTCCTGGACCAGTGACCCAGGAGGCTGAAGTTACTAAACACATAGCTTTGAGCTGATGGGACAGCTCTGCTGCTCAGTGTCTGCATGACCCTGGGCAAGTTACTTATCTTTTACTGTCTATCTCTGTGTTCTGGTTTCCTCGCTCACAGTGCGGATATGACAGTATCTACCGCAGCATGTCGTGACTATTACACATGACAATGTCAGCTGAATGTTTGTTCTTCTGCTGATTATTACAACGTTATAATTTATCTGTCTTTGTGTGTTGTAGCCCTTCTCATTATCTTTCTCCAAAAATTTTTATGGGGAGTGTCAATCATTGACAGCCTGGCCTACTGTGCACGAAGAAAATGGAATCTCTGTGAGGTCGATGCCTAGCTCCCTGTCTGTGCTGAACATCGCTGCGACCAGGGAGGTTTCGCGTGAGCGACCCTAGGATGTAAGAGGTCATGGGGAAGGGCCTTGCGGGGGGGCTTTGAAGTTCATATAGCAGGTTTTTAAAAATGTTTTTATTCTGTTTTAATTCTTACGTTAACAAAGAAATTTGCATAGTTTAAAAAGCCAACTAGTTCTACAATGCATTTACTGAAAACAACCCCCGCGCCGCACACCTCCCCCACCCACACTCCTGCGTAAAGCACTCGCGCGTTCTTTGGCCCTGCTTCCGGTACCTTCCTCTGTATTTCTAAACAACCTGCTTATGTTATTATCGCTTCTTTATATGTTAGATATAATCAACTTACCGTCTGCCGTGGAAGATGAGGGTATAGTTATTTTTGATCCTGCTCTCCTAATGTGCTCCCCACCCCATCCTCTCAATTAAAATATATTCCAACTTTTGGTTAAGTCAGTACTCAGTGTTTACATTATTATGTCTGCGAAAATATTCTTCACAGCTGAGCTATGTAGTGTTTGTACTAAGACTCTGCAAATCTGTAAAAACTGCTTTTTATTAACATAAGGGACATTCAGCTGAGAAACTGTGTTCTCTAAAATCACAGTCATGAACTTTGCTGTTTGAAATCCATCAGTGAGGGTGGAACACCCACTCCGGCCCAGAGGTCTGAGCCACGTGGGTTACTTTGACACAGAGAAGTATCCCTGAATGCTTCTGTGTGTCAAAACTTAAGATAGTGGGGTTTTGGACACAACAGTAGATTTATCTTAATTATGTAGTTATCTGTTACACAATTATCTAAAATTAATTATCTTAATTTTGTAGTTTCCAAGTGGACCCTTAGTCCACTTCTGCCCAGTCTTGCTGTGGATTCCCTCACTTATATCCGTGTTTACCTTGGATCTATCAAAACACTGTTTTATTTAAATATTACCTAAATTCGCCCTGGCTGGCATAGCTCAGTGGATTGAGTGTGGGCTGTGAACCAAAGCATTGCAGGTTCAATTCCCAGTCAGGGCACATGCCTGGGTTGCAGGCCACGGCCCCCAGCAACCACACATTGATGTTTCTCTCTCTATCTTTCTCCCTCCCTTCCCTCTCTAAAAATAGATAAATAAAATTTTAAAAAATAATTTGACCCAGCAATTCCACTGCTGGGACTATATCCTAAGAATCCTAAAACACCAATCCAAAAGAACCTTTGCACCCCAATGTTCATAGCAGCACAATTTATAATAGCTAAGTGTTGGAAGCAACCTAGATGCCCATCAGTAAATGAATGGATCAAAAAACTATGGTACATTTACACAATGGAATTCTATGCAGCAGAAAGAAAGAAGGAGCTCCTACCCTTTGCAACATCATGGATGCAACTGGAAAGCATTATGCTAAGTGAAATAAGCCAGGCAGTGAAGGATAAATACCATATGATCTCACCTTTAACAG
>PVIA01013967.1:0-29218 GCA_004024845.1 Tonatia bakeri
CAAAATCCTTCCCTTTGTTATCTGTAAAAGGTAATCACCTAAGGTGAGCATGTGCATACTAAATGAGGACCATCCTCCATGTAATGTGCCCAGAAAAGCAATAAAAGCCTGTCCAGGCAAGGGTCAGGGAGATCTCTCACTCAAAGAGGGGCCATCCTGACCCTTTTTTCCACAGGACTTCTGCAGTCCGTGTGAATTTTTTTGTCGCAGCCACAACACACAGAACCCACTCATCAGAGTCCACATCACCCTGCTCTGCAGGGAACTCAGTTAAGGGTCAAACAGAATGGAAACCGCACGTCATTTTGCTCCCTAGATCTGAAACAATGACTCTCTCTTTGCACAGACAGCACACAAACTGAAACCTAAAGAAGAACAACAACAACAACAACAAAAGCTCACCATCTTGCAAAGATTGGCAAATGTTCTAGGCTGAGAAGACACCCTGGAAAAGTCAGGAAGCAAAAAAGGTCTGACACCTTAGGAGACGGAACCACACTGTGATATGCCACGGCACACATCTGAGGGTCACTGATTCTTCTCATTGCCCATAAATCACTTGTTAATAGCTGTTCTATAGTGCAACTAGAATCAATAATCTTAGTCTTTTAGTTCCCAGAGTTCACCATCTAAAACTGCCCTTTTGAATATGTGGACATTTGCCATATGATACATTTTTTAGATTACCTACAAGGGGCACAATTTCACGTACAAGATACTTCTGATTTCTGAGTACTAGAACTCCATGCATCTAGGCCCTAACTCATTTAAAATGCTAAGAATGCTGTTAGTACTTTATTTCCTTACTACTAAACTTACAACTAACAAAAATAATTTTTCTAACCCTTCACATCTTATTTCTTCATGTTTTCTGTCAAGCTTCAGTGATTTTTATGTTACATATAACTAAAATGATGTGATAATCATTATCACATGATAGCTTACTTACCTTGAAACTCATTAGAATCAACTTTTACATTATTACAAATAATACAATTAAGTAATGTGTAGGACAAATTGCATGCATAATTAAATATCCTTTAATACAAAAGAGTAAGTTAAAGATATAATTTTTAAAAACACCAAATAGTAACAAAACTGATAAAATGCCCGGGAATGAACTTAACAAGAATGTGTAAGATCTCTATGAACCAATTTATAACATGCTACCCAATAAAAGACACCTGAACAACACCGACTGAGGTAACTCAGTGCTTTGGGTACCATGCCGCAGATCTAAAGGTCACCAGTTTGATTTCCGGTCGGGGCACATGCCTGGGTTGATGGTTCAGGCCCCAGTTGAGGGCCTCTGAGGAACAACTAATCAATGTTTCTGTCTGTCTGTCTCTCTCTTTCTTTCTTTCTACCTCTCATGATGCTGACCCGGCTTGTGGGGTCCACCACATTGTGGATGAGGCACAAGAAATTCACACAGACTACCGAGTCCTGTGGAGGAAAAGGGACAGCATGGCTTTCCTCTCAAAAGGAGAAAAAGCCTCACCCCTTGCCTCGACAGGCCTTTATTTCTTTTCTGGGCACATTACATGATGGTCCTTATTTACTATGCACGGGTTCGCTTTAGGTGGTTACCTTATACAGAAAACAAAGGAGAAGATGCCTCTAATCATATCACAGAAGAAAGATATTTGCAAATGCAAGGGAAAAGTTGATGAACCAGTTACACTCCCTACTGGGGAGGTTTAGCACAGACTTTATGAAGTTATAGTAAGCACTCGCTATCTCAATTCAGGGTGAGCAGTCTAGCTACAATGCAGGCCTGATTCCCCACAGGAGGACCTACCCATGGGTGTGGGTCCTGTGCATCTCTAAGTGGGAGCTGGGCCCACACCACGCAGAAAGGTCTACTATACTGTCATCCCCTCTCTCTAAAAAGAAATAAAATCTTTTCTTCAAAAAGACTCTTGAACAACAGGAAAGTAACAGCATGTTCTTGGATAGAAAAATATGTAATGATCTCCATTTCCCACAGTTACCTATAAATGTAATATGATCTAGATTAAGAATCAGCAAAAAAAAATTTAATCCTCACCTGAGGACATGCTTATTGATTTCAGAGAGAAGGGAAGGGAGGAAGAGAGAGGGAGAGCAACATCGATGTGAGAGAGAGAAATTGAAGGGTTGCCTCTCGTATGTGTTCCCACTGGGGACCAAACCCACAACCTAGGCATGTGCCATTACTAAAGTTTGGCTACAACCTTTTTGTTTATGTGAGAAACTTGGTTCTTCTTGACAATGCAGTAAAGAGCTACAGATCAGCCAGTCTATTAGTGAGTAAGCAGGGATTATCAGTGATATGTTCTCACGGAAAAGAACGGGCCTTGCCAAGGAGGCATGAAAGGTGTAGATTCCAGGCAGGACAAGGTAAGGGCAGCAAGAGGCAAGGGCAAGGGTGGCAAGAGCCTCAGGCCCTTGGTCCTGAGGATGTATGTAGTTGGCAGGAAGGGGGTGAAAAAGTTACATATGGATTGGTGGATAAAGGTGATGCCAGCTTCCACAGGGGATGTGACTACCCAAATGCAGGTATATGTGGGAGTCTGTTAGCCTGAATCCTTATCTCACTCCAGACCCCATATGTTCCTCTTGTTGTAAAACACATATGTGACAGGAGGCAGTTAAAGTTGGAACAGTCACCCAAAGTTATTTACAGGCTCTTTCTGTAAACATTAGGAACTCCTCATAAAACAGACAATGACCAGAGGTAGGGAAGTAACCAAAGTTGTTTTGTGGGCTTCTTCTTTGGGAACTGTGGACCCCCTCCCACCCACCAACCAGACCTTGGAATTAACACAGTTTCAAAGACTTTCTTTCCCAGACAGCCGAAACAATACATAGAATTTCAAGGTCTCCCTCTTCCCATTCTACCAGGGTGTTTCTTGTGATGTTCCAAACACCTGGCACTATTATCAGATCAGGCTCAGGACAGCTGAGTAAGTGGGTGAGCTATGTCTCCCTCCTCCTCCTTGCCTCTGTTTACTATCTGCCCTACCTAACAGAACAAAGCTCCAACCAACTGTGCCACACTGATCACGGCAGGCAAAATTTTTTAAAGTAAAAGAAGCTCAATTTCAGTTTACCTGTTAAAATAAGGGAGAATTAAAAAGTGTATTGTATTAGGAAGCTACAGTAAGTACAACATTGGATTATTGCCCTGTGAATAGACAGATTGATGGAAAAGAATGCAGAGTCTGTTAATACATACAGATCCACATGGAAATTGTGTTTTGTTTTATTTAGTTTTTTTAATTTATTGATTAATTTTTTTGTTTGGAACATCTATCGTTTGCCTCTCACAAGCTCCCAACTGGCGACCTGGCCCACAACTTGTCACAGGTGGGCACAGGTAACGAGGTTCTCCATGAATGCAAACAAAGAATTGAACAGAACACAGAGAGTTTATAACAGACAGAAAGCAGATTTATTAAGCGATAGTACACTCCACAGAACATGGAAGCTGACAACGAGCAGAGATTGATCTCAGGGGCTGGAGGGATTCTATACTTACAGGGCAATATTTCTTGGCTACTTTTGGCAGGGTTTTAATGCCCATGCACAAGTAGTTATATTAGTTTAAAGCTGCTGTGCATGTGGTCTCCCAATCTTCCTTGATTAACTACCAGGGAAGGGGATGCCACAGTGCTGATTTATTATACTGCTATTATAATGAAGCAGGGATCATGTAGCATCTTCTGTACTGATGCAGTTGTGATTCCCCATGATTGAGCGCTTTCCCAGAAAGTAGGAACAACTGGTCTTAGAATAGGGTTTCTCTCCTGTATCAATGTCCTATATCTTAGCCCTGGAACACCTCCAGAGTTTATTTCCGACTATCTCCTGCCTCAAACCCAAGCATGTGCTCTGACTGGGAATGGAACTGGTGACCTTTTGGTTTGCAGGTGGATGCCCAGCCCACTGAGCCACACCAGTCAGAGCCATTGCTTGAGTCTTGCACGTGGCTTGACCAGGGATCAAACCTGTAGCCTTGTTTACCCCCCAAAAAAACCCTGTAGAGATATAAAAACTTCACATGAGCCCTGGCTGGTGTGGATCAGCAGACTTAGAACAGGCTTGCAAAATGCACAGTCACAGCTGGATTACGAGTCAGGGCTCATGGCTGGGTTGGGGGCCAGATTCTCAGTTTGGGGTGTGTGAGAGGCAACCAATCGATGTATCTCTTACACAGATGGACACATCGACGTTTCTCTTCCTCTCTTTCTTTCTCCCCTACCCCCTCTCTAATAATAATAAACAAAATCTTAAAAAAATAAACAACATGAGCAGCAAAATTGGATTCAACATTTAGGGATGATCCACTATACCCAACGTTTCCTTCTGATGTGCATCAAGGTGTTTTCCCAATGTGAACACCAGATGGCAGAAGAGAGGCACACCTGGAACATTTTTCCATTGAGCATATTGTCCTGTAAAGCAAGTTTCAACAAACTTCAAAAAACTGAAATTATGTAAAGCTTATTGTTGGCACTAATTTCAGTTAATCTATAAATTAGTAACAAAAGGTTACTAAAAAGTCCTTAGTTTTAAAAGTGATGAAATGCACATCTAAATAATGTTGGATTCCACATTCCTAGATGACACAGTATACTCACTTTTCCTGCGTACCTGCAATAAGGTGTCATTCCCCAAAATGGCCATAAGATAGCAGAAGACACCGTCAGCTGCAACCCATATCCTACTAATGGCTTGGCTGAAAAGTTCCTTTGCTTTTTACCCTGAGATGCAACACATGGGCACACTTTTCACTGTCCCCCCACAACATAATTGCACGATGTCATGATCGTTTTCTTCCACTGCCCTCTGCCACCTTCATGCAATTTCACCATTCCACTGTTCCACAACATTGTTCCCTTTTGGAGCAAAGAACTCTTCCTTCCAGGTGTCTTTTGGAGTCTTCCAGGGAATGGAAATTTCTCTCCATAAAGAAATTCAGAGAAATGAACTAAATGATGGTTTCAAAGAATTTTTAAGACGAGTCTATGGGACCAGAGTCACATGACAGGCATGAGTGGGAGCAAAAACAATTTGTGGCAAAACTGATTCACAGCAATATTCAACCAGCATCACAGCATTGAAACCCTGTATGTATTTTCACCTCGTAGCACTTAGGCTGGCATTCACTGAGAACGGATGACTAGAAAGTTCAGTCACTCAGGACTCATGAAATGGACTCCCAGAAAACCTCTGAAATGAACCACCATTGGAATTACAAAATAACTTGAACTCAATGATAGTGAAGATGCACTCACCAAAACTTGAGAAAGAAGTCTTCACCCTTGAACGCTCACATTAGAAACAAGCTGAAAATGTACACATTGTGGACCCTCATGAGGAACCTGACATAGTAAAGTCCAGGCAAACTGGAGGAAATGAGCCTGCAGACATGTCTGGAAGGGCATGTATATAACATAAAAGCACTGGTACTTTTTTATTTTTTTACCCTTTGATGGAGAATTTTAAGTAATTGTTACCTACACATTGTTTGAGAAACTTGCAACATACAAAGCAAATTAGAAATGATTTTCAAGCACACTTTGCACTTCTAGAAACCCAAATCTATTACACTACACAGCGATATCTGAGAAATGTCACATAAAACCCACTTATTGGTCCCTGGCTATAAATCTGGAGACCAGTCACAAGGGAATTGGACAGTACAGACATCTGGACGTTTCCAAATGCACGTGTAAATACCACTGTCATGAAAAGTCACTGGTACTCCACTGTAATTGATCATTTTTCCTACTGTCCAGCACTAAGGTGTCATTCCCCAAAACGGCCACGAGATGGCAAAAGAGACCGACAGATGGAAGGCATAGCCTACTAATGGCCTGGCTGAATGGTTCCTTCACTTTTTACCCTGAGATGCAATGATGGACACACTTTTCATTGTCCCCCCACAGCATAACTGCACAATGTCATCACCGTTTTCTTCCTCTGCCCTCTGCCACCTTCATGCCATTTCACCATTCCATTATCCCACACCATTGTTCTCTTTCGGAACAGAGAACTCTTCCAGGTGTCTTCTGCAGTCTTCCAGGGAATGGAAATTTCTCTCCACAAACAAAAATTCAGAGAGGTAAACTAAATGGCTATGGGAAGGAGCAAGGTCTCCTGAGTACTGCAGAGGAATCTGAACTGTGCAGCCAGGCAGGAACCGTTTCCCCTGTTTAACAGAGAGAAACATGCTCTCTCACCAAATCCTAACCTTCCGCACCTTCTGCTGACAAATTCCCTGGACTCTTTTTCCCTTGGGCGGAACTTTCAGTTAGTCTGACTGGGAGTAGTACCTGTCACCAGTAACCTGCTGGCTTTCCGAAACAAGCTCCTACTGCAGGACTTCCTCCCGTATTCACCACATGGGCAACATCACCTACTTTGCATGAAGACTGCCCCTTGGAGGGGTGGGTGCTGGTTCCTTTGTTTGCCCACAATCTCTCCCATTCCACACTATTCTCGAATAGCAAAGATTGACCCTCCTCCCCCCGACACACAATCTTCATGGAAATGAAACATTTCCTCACGTTTCCGTGGAGAACCACTTGTGGAAATCTGGTCAAGAAAGGTCCCCCACCAGCGAGCTTAACTCCAGTGGAGCCCAAACGTCAAAGTGATTAACAAAACTAAGCTGGTGCAAATGATTTTCAAAGCCCAGTGCCCTGGGTTAGGGAAGATAAGATCCTCAGATTTATTACCCAGCTATAAATTACTAGGCATTATTTAGTTATCAAGCTCAGTTTTCCCATTCCACTTCTAAGGAATTTTCCTACCTTTTTTACTAACCTGTCTCAATTCCATACACTTGGGGATTCATATCGGCATTGCATTTCACACAATGACCATCTGTTGACAGACACCAGACACCAGAGCCAAACTCAGGATTCTAGACACAAATCTTTGACGCCAAAAGCTGGACCCTGGAGCGGACCCAAACAAAAACCTGGACTCCAGGCCCAAAGCCCCAAACCCAAAGCCATGTTTGAAACATCGATGCACTTGGGACATCAATGAGCCAAGACATTGATGCAGGAGGACAAAGGCAGAGCCAGGACACTGAGACAGACAGGATATTGACACAGACAGGACATTGACAAGGCCAAGACATGTACACAAAAAGGACAGCGGCACAACTCACATATTGACTCAGTGAAGGCATCGACTCAGATGGTACAGAAGTGCAGCTGGAACACCAAGGGAACTGGGACATCGACAAAGATAGGAAAGTGGCACAACCAGGAAATCTATGCAGGTGGGACAGTGGCTCAGCCGGGACGTCAGTGCAGATGTGGGATACTGAAATGCAGGGAACACAGCAGCAGAACATCTACATCGACACAGACAAGTCAGTGATGTAGAAGGGACACAAACACAGACAGAACAGCAGCACAGCCAGGACATCAAGGCAGAGGGGACCTAGACACAGTCACGATTTCAGCGAGGCTGGGACATTAGCGTGGCAAGGACGTGGACACGGGGGGGGACATCAGTGCTGCCAGGATGCCAAAACATACAGGACATTGGACCACAAAGACGTGGACATGGCTGAAACATGAACACAGGTCTGGTCAACAAGTAGTTACTTGACATAAAAACTTCGCTGTTGTACGAGGGGGAGAGAAGGGAAAATGAACTGCAAAGTCCGTTTATGTGAAAGTAATAACATCCATGAGTAAGCGCCATTCCACTCAACAGTCATAGATCATTCACCACAGCTGACAGCCATTCCTGCTGGCCTGCCCAGGGTGTCCTTCCCAAGATGCACTTGAGATGAGCAGAGAGCCACACTTAGGACATTTCACTAAGTGACCACAATAAGCCATAAAGCAAGATTAAACAAATTACAAAGAACTAAAATCATATAGAGTATAGTTCTTGTTCTCATTGCTGTTAATGTAGAAATTGGGAACAAATGGTAATTAATAGGTCCTTACACTTAAAAGTTATGAAACACACTTCTAAACTACATTGTAATCAAAGTGGTTGATATTCCACTGGAATAAACACATTTTCCTGCCGACCTGCACGAAAGTGTCATTCCCAGGAATGCCCACGAGATGGCAGCAGTGTGCACACTCAGAACACTTTGGAAATGACTATATTGTACCATCCACCAGTTTTCAAAAAACTTCACAGGACTGAAATTACAACAAATGCACACGTCGTCCTCATGGCTGCTAACATAAAAGTCAGAAACAGAAGGTAACTAGAAAGTCCTTCCATTTAAACATAATGAAAGACACTTCTCAAATAATGTTCCATGAGCCCTTGGTAGATAATTCACTATTGCCAATGACTTTTCCTGCTGGCCTGCACGAAGCTGTTATTCCCAAGTGACACAGCAGCAGAGAGGGACATTTCTCAAATGGACCATTCTGTGCTACGAACAGGTTTAACAAATTTCAAAGGACTGAAATTATATACAGTATGTTTCTTTCTGTCATTGCTGTTAATATAGAAATTGGGAACAAAAGGTAACTAATAAGTCTGATATTTAAAACTTCCTAAATGCACATCTAAATAACATTTCAATCAACGTTCATTGATAATCTCCCACAGTCAAGCACTTTTCCTGCTGACCAGCTACTAACATGTTATTCCCAAAATGCCCACGGCATGGCAGCAGAGACGCACGCTTGGAAACTGTTGCATTCCCTTGGCCAAAAGGTTCATTCAGTTTGTAGGTAAAAAAGATATGTTTTTTGTTTTCACCACTAACTTCATTGAAAAATGTATTAACCATCTTGTCCCACTGTTCTGCAATCATTCAGGCATCTTCATTATTCCATCTTCCCAAAAGTTTTTATCTTTTAGCCAAGCCAATATAAAGCCAGGTTCAACAAGCATCACAGCATTGAAATTATATACAATATGTTTCTTAAGTGCTCCTATTGCACTTCAGCCAGAATCCACTACAAATGGGTGACTGGGAAGGCCTTATATTTGGTAGTTATGTAATGCACTTCTAAATAACCTCAAAAATAAAACAATTTGAATTTAAAAATAAACTGAATGGGATAAAGATACTACTCACCCAAACTTATGAAAAACATCTTCACCCTTCAAAGAAACATTATCAAAAATAAAAGCTGAAAGTAACACAAGTTTTGTGCTCATACTTATAACCTGAAATAGTAAATGAAATCCAGAGAAAGTAGACAGAAATGTGCAAGTCAGCATACCTGCAAGTGCATATACAGGAAATGATTGCAGTTCTTTTTAAAACCCTTGGGATAGAATTTTGAATAAATGTTTTCTCATTGTTTAAGTAAGCAGTAACAAAGTAAATTAAAAATGCTTTTCAAGCACACTTGGAACTTTTTAAAGAAATGACTATATTTACCTATTAAGCAGGTTTCAACAAATGTCTCACAAACTATGTTTCTTGCTCTCTTTGCCATTAATCTGAAAACCAGTCACAAGGTAACTAGAAAGTCCCTAAATTTACATGTTTTAAAATACACTTCTAAATACCTTCTCAAAATAAATCACAGTCAGAGTGGAAAATAATTTACCTAGCAAAATAATAACAATACTGCATACCAGACCAAGATTTTTCTGGTTTCAAAAATGATCAAAGCTTCAAACTGTTTCTCAACCAAAGGTGATTTTTGCCCCTAAGGGGACTTAGGCAAAGTACTGAGCCAGGTTAGATTGTCCTGAGCGGGACAGAAGTGAGGCTGCTGCCAGTGAATACAGGTATTAGATGCTAATGAGCACCTACAATGCAGAGGACAATCCCCCAGGAGAATGAATTCTCTGGCACAAAAGATTGATAGTGCTGAGAATGAGAAACCCTGCTCTGTATCATGAAGACTCCATTAGAACACAAACAGCATGTCCTTTTACACCCTACATCTGAAATGCAGCCTTTCTTGGAATAGGAAGCCTGAAACAGAAACTTAAAGAACAAAAAAATGCCAGCCAACTTGCAAATATTGGGGAGAGGTGTCCTAGGCAATAGGTCAGGAGGCAAAGGAAAATCTGTCCACTTAGGAGACCAGATCACACTGTGATTAAACAGAGTAGACATCTGAGGATCCCTGCTTCTTTCCATTGCTTTAGTAACTGATTCAAAATGTCACTTAGAACAAAGAGTCTTACTCTGTTAGATTCCAGATTTTACCATCTCAATTTTTTTTGTTTGAAAATATGGACGTTTGCTACATTCTGTGTTCCTCAGATTACCCACCCGGGGGCACATTTCCTGTAACAACAGACTTCTGATTTCCAGAACACCGAGCTTCCAGGATCTAAACTCATTTAAAATGCTAAAAAGGGTGTTACTCTTTTATTTAGTCATTAACATATTCATGACTAACAAAGAGAATTTTTCTAGCTCCTCACATTACCTCACTTCTTCTTGTTTTCTTTCCAGTTTTAACTATTTCTAGTTCACATACAACCATGTGATGATCATCACTGCAGGAGAGCAAGTTTACCTTCGTAACTCACGCAAATCAGTGGGAAAGAATCACAGAATTTAGTACAATGATGGGAAATAACATGCAAAAATGGATATGTAAACATACTAAGTTGAAGATACAATTTTTTAATAAGACTTGCTAGCAACAAGGCACGTTTAAAAAAAACTGGAAATAAAAATATATAGGATCTGTGTGAAGAAAATTGGAAATTCCTACCCAATAGCAGAAACTTTAACAAATGAAAAGTATCATCATGTTCTTGAATTTCAGAAAAAAAAAAACAATGATACCCATTTACCAAAGTTGTCTATAAATGTAATATAATGTAGATTAATATAAAAAAAGTGGTCCCACAGGAAGTGGTCAGTTAAATTGGGACCTGAGATGTGTACCGCAGTCTGGACCCCTTTCCTGTTCCCCACAGGGTGTCTGTATCTCCCCGCCACCCCCCTCACCTCACAGCCCCCACGCAGCTCACCTCCTGGCCCTGAACTGCGTTGCTTGCATCACATTAAGTTGTCAGCGTCACCTTGTGACCATGGAGACTGGTGGCCAGCAGTGTCTAAAGTCCAGTCCGTGCAGTTATTTCTCTCTCCACCAGAACTGCCCACCCCTCACGCCTGCCAGCCTAAATACACCTCCCACCCAGCCCCACCCACATCTGTGGCCCCCTCTCACCTCCAGCCCAGTCCCGACTCTGACCTTAGACAGACCCTGTCCCTCATCTGTATGTTTGAGTTTTAGTGGTCCATTTAAACAAAACCAGCCAGGAATCAAGTGTACTAGTGGACATGCAGTTTAATGCATACATTAAATACATTAATGTAATGAATACATTAATACATATACTTTATGTACATAATACATTATGTGCATTAGTACACTAATGTAATGAAATACATTAAGTAATGAATACATTAACAGTATATACTTCATAAAATTAAAGACAACTCTGGAAAAGAACTTGTTTGGACAATACCAATAAAATACCCAAACTGGGAGAAAATATGAATTACCTAAAACATTGGGGGGACAGAAGATTGAAAGAGGAGGAATAGGAAAATATACATAGGATGGTGCAAAAGTAGCTTTAATCAGAAACATAAATCACATGAAAATTATATAATAATATGCAGTAGACTTCGAGGTGAAAAGCATGACTAGAGATGATGAGTGCTTAAAAAACCTTCATTTACCCAGAAGATCCACATTCACCATGTACTTAATATCATAAACTTAAATTATACAGACCAGAGACCCAAAGAAAAATTTATAATCATAATAGATTTAACAAATCTCTCTCATCCGAAATAGAGCATACCTCTTTCAGAAACAAGAGACCACCTCACAAAATTCAGTAAGGGTATGAGAAACACCATGAGCAGCAAATTGGATTCAACATTCACAAAGAGCCAACCGGCTATACTCAACTTTTCCTGCTGACCTGCACGGAGGTGTTATTCTCAAAATGAACACAAGATGGCAGCAGACAACCACGCTAGGAGCTTATTTTATTTTTTCATTGACCTTATTGTACTAAGGATCAAGTTTCAAAAAAGGTATATCAAAGGATTGAAATTATATAAAGTATGTTTCTTGCTCTCATTGCACCTAATCTAGTAATAAGTACTAAAAGATAACTAGAAAGTCCTTATATTTAAAAATTATAGAATACACTTCTAAGTAACTCACAAATTAAATTACAATTGCAGTTAAAAAATAATTTGAAATTAATGACAATAAAAATAGTACATAAAAAACACTCTGGGAAAAATGTATTGATAAATCCACATGTTAGGGACAAAGCCTGAAAATTCACAAATTTTGCATCATCTTACAGACCCGGAATAAGAAATTAAATCCAGAGAAAGTGGAAGAATGGAAATATATGAACAGTGATGTTTGGGAGGGTATATACTTTTTTTCATTAAATGATTTTTTATTGTTATTCTATTACAGTTTCCCAACTTTTCCCTTTGCCCGTCTCCACCCATCCCACCCCACACACCCCCACCTTGTTTAGAAGCATGTATACTTAATATAACAGCAGATAGTACCTGTTTGGGTAGGACTTTCAATTATTTTTATTTTTATATATAATTCAAGTAAGCAGCAACTACAAAAAAAAAGACCGTCTCAGTTTGGGCTTAAAAAGTACTATAAGAAAACACAGCATAATTTAAGAATAGTAATAATCTAGTCTATTGTGGTGACAACACCAGAGGCCTTTTCTTTGCTCCTCCAGCCTGATCTCAGAGGGGCTCAGTTTCCAATTTTCACTTCATGTGCAAAGAGCAAAGAGGAAATGAAGGTCTAGAGGAGCAGTCATGTAGGTGAGAGGAGAAGCCCTAAGCAGCACAGCCAGAGAGGGAGTTTGGCCCAGAGCTGCCTCATATCAGGCTCACAGCCCTGATGCTAGGTAACTAAGAAGCAGCACTACCGAGCTGATACACAGTGTTGTTGATGGGAGAGACCTGGTTCTTCTTGCTGATGCATGTAAAGAATTACATATCAGCAAATCTAGTAGCATGTAATCAATTTATTAGTGGCCTGTTCCCATGGAAGAGAACAGGACTTGGTAGAATTGGGGGTTAAAGGCCAGGTTTCAGGGCAAAGCAGGGCAACAAAAGCAAGAGCGGCTGAAGACCAGGAAGGCAAGCCCCTGGGCCGCATGGAGAGAGAGAGTGGGGGGTGGGGGATCGTTCTTCATTCTCAGGACTTACATAGTTGGTGGGATGGGAGGAAAAAAGTTGCATATCAATTAACAGGTAAATACGGTGCCAGCTTTCCTGGGGGAAGGTGACTACCCACACTTAGGGATGTGTGGGGGTCTGTTAGCCCTAGTCCTTATCTTGCTCCAGACCCCATTTGTTCACCTTGTTATAAAACAAATACGTGACAGGAGGCAGTTAATTAAAATTGGGACACTTTCCAAAGTTATTTATGGGCTCTTTCTGTAAGCATCAGGGACTCTTTCCTAAAACAGATAGTGACTAGAGGTAGGCAATTAGCCAAAGTTGTTTTATGGACTCTTTCTTTGGTCACTAGGGACCCTCTCCCACATTCAGGCCTTGGGATGAAAGCACAGTTTCGAGGCTTTCTTTCCCAGATAGTGGAAACATTGCATAGAATTTCAAGGGCTTCCCTTCTTTCTTGCTAACATAGAGTCTCTTGTGATGTTGGAACACCTGGCAATATTATCACACCAGGCTCAGGACTGCTGAGTTAGTGTGTGAAACTTGTCTTCTTCCTCCTCCCTCCTCGGTTTACCATTTATTCTACCTAGTTGGTAAAAGGCGTTTCCTGGCAACCAGGGTGCTAAATGGTGGCCGGTAACAGTATTGCAGCCTCAGAGTTCTTCCTGTGCTGTCTCCTGCCTCAGCGTGGTGCTTCATCATTCACCTGTAACAACACTGAGCTCCTTAACAACCCTTCTGTCCTCACGGCCATTCTGTACTAAACTTGAGGTATTTGCACTGAAGTTTCCTTCTTCACTACCCCCCAGCCTTGGGACGCCTCTTGACATTCACTTGGAGCCAATGACTATAAATTTATAGACATACACATGGATTCCGCACACAAACCCAGAGACCCCAAAGACACACTCAAAAAGACCCCAGATCCGAGACCCATAGCCAGATAGATTCAAACCCAGGCCACAGTCCTCACAGACAGGACCCAGATCTGTAACCAAGACCCCACAGCCAGACTCCAGAGTTTGAACTGGACAATGAACCCTACTTGTCGGATGCCAGACACAGTAGCTGAACCCCACAAGTCAGGGCTTATAATATTCTAAATAGCATTTCTGTAGATGAACTTGGATCCAATACTTAAATATAAAATTCATTGTTTTCATAATAAATGGTTTTCATCTCTCAAATAAGGAGTAACTGTGTGACACAGTATATTTTGCACTGTGGAAATGTGTTGGGAACCATGCTGCCTGGTTTCAGAAGCTGTAACCTCCTCAAGGCTAAGGCTGAGTGAGCGACCTTCGGACCATAAGCCACTAAGGAGACAAAGCTTGTCCCCCTGGCAGGGGCGCCATTTCTGTTCCTTTTTCTTCACCCTGCCTGGCCCCCAATGCTTGATCCGTTAGCCAATGGCGGGTAAGATTCCCCAAGGAGGCAAAGACTGAAGACAGGCACGATCACAGGGAGGCCCCAGAGAAGGACTTGGGGGGCTATGGAGAAAGGGGGTGATGGACCCTCACCCCTCAGCTTTGACAGAGCCTGAGTCCTCATTCTGTCTGCGAGAAGTCTCCGAATCTCTTGGCTGCCTTACTTCCCCTGACTGACTCAAGCCTGAAACAATGACAGAGGGTGGTGCAGTCCTGTGTGGGAAGGGGGGGCAGTTCCCCGGGTAATCAGACATAAGAAAGAATATATAAAATCCTGAGAAACCTGCTTTGCTAAGAATGCTCTCAATTAAATAAGGGTCCAAGTAGGAAATGAGTTTCTTTCCCAAAGTTTTGTAGCCCTTTAGCTAACAGACCCTGACTCAGAATAAGATTAGTAGTTCTTTGTATGTTATCTATTGTTTGATCCTTACTGCTTGTCAATGACTGATGAGCTTTGCCTGTATTTCTGTGCAAAATGAAGCTAATAAAAGCCCATTGAGGAAAAGGCTCCAGATCCTTCTCCTCTGAGAGGTCAGACACCTTTCCTTCCCAAGCAGATCATGTCTTGGTAGATTTATTCTCATCCACGGCAGATGGGGGACTCTGTAGGAAAAGCTCCCTCCCCCCGGAAATGTTCCTGCTGGAATAGAGTTTTGGACGCAAATCAGACACTTGGGGTGGTCAAGGTGCTATTCGGATAAGGAAGGCAGCATGAGCCACTGAATGGAATGAGGGTGTGCAGAGTTTTGGTTGAGTCACTTTTAAATGCATACATATATAACCAACTACTTCTCATCCATTTTTTTAATCTACAAAAATACTTATAGATAGATTTAAGTAAAGGAGAAAACAAATGACACAACATTTGAAATAACAGGAAGGAAAAGCAAGGTTTCCCCTCCACGTTGCCCACACCCTGATCCCCTTTACTAGTCCCTGTGTCTCCCCTCAGCACGTCCTCTGTCTGGGCTTTTTTTTTCTTTAACATAATTTGTTTTGCAGGATACTTTTCTCACATAATAACATTATTTGGAAGTTATTCTCTGTTAAAATCCATTACAACCACCTTACTAGGTTTTATTTCTTTAATCAAATATCATATATTCTTACCCATTTTTTAATGTTCTATAATATTTCACATGTAGGCAAACCATAATTCAACAAATTCTCTTCTACTGAAAACTTTAAAATTATATCTGTTATTATATATGTTGGATAAAATATATCAAACATACTTCATTTCATACACAGGGAAGCATAACTAGGGGGAACTTTTTAATGCTTTTGTTTTCATTTCACTTATTAATTTGAAAGAGAGAGAGTTAGTTGTTCTTCTTATGTATTCATTCATTGGTTGCTTCTTGTAGGTGCCCTGACTGGAGAATGAACTCACCACCTTGGCTTATAGGCAGGACACTCTAACTAACTGAACCACCAGGCCAGGGCTACTAGGAGAACATTTTGAAAAGTGGAATTTCTGGGTCAGAGGGTATGAGGATGTTATTTCTGGATGGCTATTCTCAAAATGATAACCAGAGAGTCTGCACCAAAGGTTATACTGACCATAACCCAGACCCTGACCCTTGAACTCAATCTTGACTCTTGCCCTGATCCTTACCCTAACCCGACCCCAAACCCTAACTCCACCCCCTACCTCTCACCCCACCCTCACCCCTAGCCAGACGGTGTAACCCTAAATTAAAACGTAACCCTAAACCTAACCCACAGCCTTCACATTCACCTGTTCCACGATCCTAACCACAAACACCAGACTCTGACCTCGAAATCGGAACCTGTAACCTGTACATCCAACCTGTGGCCTTGAAGCTCAGCCCAGTCCCACACATCGTGTCTTCATGTAACTGCTAACTCACAGCCCAACCCTCAGCCCGGTCCTGAACCAACCCTGGCAGTCACCCCAACTTAGCTGTCACCGCGGAACCTGCCTTTGTCCGACTTGTCACAGCCACCGGACCCGCTGCACCCAGAGCGAGGGGCGCCTGTCCCAACAGAACCTCCGCACCCCAGGCCCCGGCCGCCGCCCCGCGGAGTCCCGAGTTCACGGCGTCTCAGCGCCGCGGAGACAGCGCCCCCTGGTGTCCGTCTCCCGCGGTTCGCGCCAGCGAGGCGGCTGCCCCTGTTTCACTTGTTTAATCAATTATCTTGATCTTTTGCTGTTTTTAACATCTTCTCATTTGTTTTGGAGTTGAAAACTTTATTATGGCTTGTATAAAAGTGCTGTCCTTTTTCTGCTTGGGATCGTAGAGTTTGCATGTCTTTTGGGTGGAAATCTCATTATTATCTCTTCAAATACTGTTTCCCCGCTCCGGAACGTTATTAGTGTGGGATTTTATTTGCACCTGTCTGCCCCACTGGGCGCCAACTCCGGCAGGGCAGCTCTGCCCGGCTCTCTGCTGGAGCCTCGGCCCTGGGAGGACGCTGGCCTGGCACCCACCTGCTCCGCGCACCTGGGCCAGAGGTGCACCACGGGCTGGGCCCAGGGAGTGCGGGGCCCCCTGCTGACTCTGGCCGGGTCGTGGCGCTCTCGATTCTTGGTGACAACAAACGCTGACAGGTGGAGAGATTAGCTCGAATTCACCTCATCGGAAAACTGCAAACTTTAGAAGTCGCCAGTCTCCTGCCGCCTCACCTGGGGTCCTACGCCCTCACCTCAGGTCCCACCCCCACCTCTGAGGACTGCTGAGGAGACGAGCTGTTGCCCAGGTGTCAGTGCACAGGGGAGGGGAGGGGCGCGCAGGACTCCTGGGTCTGTGTTTCACGCGTGGTGTATGCCTCCGGCGCAGGCCCAGCACAGCTCTGGTGGGCAGTTGTGCATCCAAGACCAGCCCCAGAGAAGCAATCGCGGTGGAGGGCCACTTTGGCTTCAGCATTCCAACAGCACTTGAAATTAGTAGAGGATGAGAAACCGCAGGTATGGGTGTGAGAGTGCCCTTGTCGGGGTGTGGGGCAGGAGGCAGGATTCTGAGGACCTGGTCGGCTCTTTAGCCAGTGGTGGGGGACTGTCATTGTCATTCAGGGGGACAGTTCAGGCTTCCAGAGCTCTGTGTCTTTGCCAGACAGTGTCTCACACCTGTCATACGACATGTCCACTGTTGTGTGTCCCCATTTCACAGGTGAGAAGCCTTGCATTGTGAGGCTTGCACTGCCTCTTCCGGGGTCAGTGGGCGTGGTGGCGCTGAGTGTGGCTGGAGGAAGAAGACGACAGCCTGAGAGGGTCTTGCTGGGGAGAAGATGTCCACCCATGGTTCCGGAGGTGGCAGCTCAGCGGCACTGACTAGAGAAGGATGTGAGTGTGTCCTTGGGCCCCTCTCACCCACTCTTCTCTGCCCTGTCTATACAGACAAAAGCCCCTCCCTGGAGCTGACCCAAGAGCAGATGGCGGGGGACACAGCCAAACCCTGTGAAGTGGACCAGGAGAAATACGATGCAGAGGACAGCGTGAAGATCATCTTTCTAGGGGACAGCACTGTGGCGAGTCCAAGTACGTTGAGAGACTGGGAAAGGAAGACCAGACCCAGAGTGGGTCTGAGCCATTGGGAAAGCCCTCCAGGGGCAGAGGAGCCCAGCTTTTGTGGGAGCGGTTAGCACAGTCGCAGTGGGAGCCCAGGCGTGCCCTGGGGAAGTGACAGGAGAGCAGGGGGCCTGACGGCACCAGAGTGGGCCCTGGCACAGCTGTCTGGGGCAGGGAACCGAGACCTGTAAGTGGTTGTGAACCGAGAGACCAAAGGTGGAGGCCAAGGGAGAGCCTAGAGGAATGTGTGACCAGTGTGACCAGCACAGCCAGTGACAGACTGAGTTCAGGTCGTCAAAATGCCTTTTCCTAGAGGGCCTCACTGAGACCGAGGAAAGTCAGTAAAAAGGAAGACTGACCACACTCAGTGTGAAGGGTGGTGCCGTCTCCTAACTGATGCTGGTGGCCACGTGCACAGGGCTGGAGCCCCCAGGTGGAGACTGGGCCAGAGGCTCTGCGGTGCTGTTGCCCACTCAGCGGGGGCCCGTGTCCATTTCTGCCGTCAAAGGATGAGGGCGGACTTGCCACTGCCAGGTGTCTCGTGTGGTCTGACCTCCCAGGGGCCCCAGGACCACGTAGGGTTCCGCCTTCACCTTTCACTAACATGTCCTTGGACTCGAGTAGCAGTGAATGATTCTCTAAGGCAGGGGTGTCCAACCTTTGGGAGTCTCTGGGCAACACTAGAAGAAGAAGCTTTGTCTTGGACCACACGTTACACACATCATGACACATAATCACAAAAAAAAATCTCATAATGTTTCAAGTAAATTTATGATTTTGTATTGGGCTGCATTCACAGCTATCCTGTGCAGGCCGTAGGTTGGACACCCCTGCTTAACACTTTGTTGGTTTCTGGCCGTCTTCATGAACTCATTCCCCCACCACCCAGTGCAGCTCTGGTTTAGTCTGATGTGGTCCCATTTCTTTATTTTTTATTTTGTTGCCCTTGCCCAAGGAGACATCCAAAACAAAAAATTAGGAAGAACAATGTCAGAGAGTTTGTTGCCTATGTTTTTTATTGGAGTTTTGTGGTTTTAAGTTTTACATATAAGTTTTTAATCCATTTTTAGTTTGTTTTGTATATGGAGTAAGAAAGTTGCTTTTCATTGTTGTGTGTGTATCTGTCCAGATTTCCCAACACCCTTCGTTGAAGAAACTGTCTTTACCCCATTGTATGTTCTTGCCTCCTTTGTCATAGGTTAATCGGCCACACAGGCGAGGGTTTATTTCTGGGCTCTCTCTTTTGTCCCACTGGTCTGCATGCCTATTTTTATGCCGGTACCAGGCTGTTTTGATTACAATGGCCTTGTGGTACAGTTTGGTATTAGGTAGTGTGATACCTCCAACGTTGTTCTTTCTCAAGATTGCTGTGGCTATTTGGGGTCCTTGTGGTTCCATATAAATTATAGGATTATTTGTCCTAGTTTTGTGAAAACCGCCATTGGTATTTTCATTGGAATTGCATTGAATCTATGGGTTGCTCTGAGCAATATGGACATTTTAATGATGTTAATTCTTCCTCTCATTGGCTCCTTACTTATGTCTTCTATTTCTGTGCAGAAAAAGAGTCCATTGAAGAAGCGTCATGTATTCCCATCTCCCTCCAGCACACCTGCCCTTGCCCAGTGGTGCGTTTTCATGAAGCTGCCTCAGCGGCCTTGTCAGATGAGTAACATCTGGATCCTCCTCACAGTGGTGGCGCCTGCGGGCTGTCATTTTGCATTTATTTTATTTTTTTTTTAATTTTTTTTAAGATTTTATTTATTTATTTATTTTTAGAGAGGGAAGGGAGGGAGAAAGAGAGAGAGAGAAACATCAATGTGCGGTCGCTGAGGGTCATGGCCTGCAACCCAGGCATGTGCCCTGACTGGGAATCGAACCTGCGATGCTTTGGTTCACAGCCCGCGCTCAATCCACTGAGCTACACCAGCCAGGGCCCCATTTATTTTATTTTATTTATATTTAGAGAGAGGGGAAGGGAGGGAGAAAGAGGAGACAAACATTGATGTGCAAGAGAAACATCAATCAGTTGCCTCTTGCATGCCCCTAGCTGGGGACCTGGCCTGCAACCCAGGCCTGTGCCCTGATTGGGAATTGAACCAGTGACCTTTCAGTTCACAGGTCAGCACTCAGTCTGTTGAGCCACACCAGCCAGGGCACTGCATCCTATTGGAGGTTTCCTGGTTCTTGGTGTGAGGAATGGTTTTCCGCTGGAACTTAGACATTCTGAACATCATGTTATTTCACTGAGAGGCGGCACCACACACGTCCACCACCCCTGACGGCTGTGGTCTCAGCCAACGCTGTAGTGGGCAGGAGTCTGCTCCCCGCTTGGCCTTGTTGGACACCCACCGACTTGGGGCTGTGACTGGGAGCCTTGTCACAGTCTCAGAAGCGAGGAAGTCTAGGCCTGTCACTCAGCCTTTACTCGTGGGGATGGAAGCGTGGCTGCCGGTTTTTCTGTGGTGTTTGAATGGTGGTTAGAGTCTACACACTTTTGGCCTAGGCCCTGGGATGCAATGATACATGGAACATTCAAATCCTGCTTTCATGAGCATCCCCTCTACCTGAGAGAGTCGGTAATGGAAAGACTGCTGTTTCAGCGGGTGTCGCCTGCAGGGCTGTGATCGAGCACACGGTGAAAGCGAGCTTGGTGCTGGTTAAGGTCACAGTACTCAGGTGACACCTGACCCCGGCCTGGGAAGACCCGCACAATGCTGGGGATCAGCTTTCAGGCTGAGGGCACAGCCCCTGGCCTTGGTGTCTCACGTGCAGAGTAGGGGTGGCCATGGTGCCCACGGTGTGCAGAGGTGGACAGCGTGGACCTCAGCCCTGCACGGTGGTGCTCACACTCACAGCAGTGAGCTGTGTGCTGTGAGAGTCGGGCATGGCGAGTCCCGGACAGTCGGAGTGTGTCCTGCCACACCTCCCATCAGGTCTCCCCTCCACCCACCTACGTGTCCCAGCTTCGCAGGGTCCCCCACCCAGCATCTGGCAGCGTCTCAAAGGGTTGTCCCAGTGTTCCCGCAGGGCTCACACCCAGGCGAGCGACGGGTCCCAGCTGGTGCACTGCTGGCCTGTTCAGGCTTTCTTCCTGGAGCACCGTCCCGCTCCAGTCGCCATTTCCAAGCACGGGATGACCAGTCTGTGAAATTCTGCTCCAGGGTCCCCCAGGCCTGGGTGGCTGGGCACACTGCCAGCTGCGCCCACCCCTCGCCTTCCAGGGAGCTGGTGCCAGGGACACCTGAGGCTGACCCCCTGAACCAACACCCTTTCAGTTTAAAATCTAAGTGATGCTGAAAAGAAAAGGTGAGAGAGGGCCCGTTCCACACCCCCTTTCCTCCTCGTGCATCCTCACTCTTTAACCCGGCGGCAGTCGGCCCCAGCAGCTGTCCATCTGTGCCCTGACCCTGTACAAGCACACAGCCACAGTGGACGGCAGGACAGTGCTTGTGGGTGAGCGACAAGGCCGGTTCCTCTGATGCTCAGGCGGGAGACGGGGGTGGGTGGGAGGGTGCCGAGGGCCTGGAGGCCTGGGGAGCAGGCAGCATGGGGCTCGTTCCTACGCTCCAGCCTGGGCTCCGAGCTGGCCGGTGTGCAGAGAGAGCAGCTCGGGCTCAGTGTCGTCTTCCCCAAAGGGCTCCGACTGTCAGTGAGGCGACAGGCCTGCCTCGGCCCGGCTGTGGCCACCATCTGGGGGCACCCAACGGGTATGTTGGCCTGGTTTGACCTTGGAGGGCCCTGCATCTTGTGGATGGAGCAGGGGGGCGCCTGCCTTCTCCCTCTTGGGCTTCCGGGCTGCATTCTCTGTCCCCCGGCCCATGTCTCCTCTCACCCGCCCACATGCACACAGCAGTGCACAGGCCTCTCGGGGCACACGGGGGCTGCCCGGGTCCTGACAACAGGCACCTGCACTCTTTGGGGTCCCCAAGCCCCTGCACAGAGACCTGCGTGGAGATGCACAGCGTCTCCGCCCTCCAGTGCCCATCAGGGGGTCAGAGCTGCATTCATGTTGCAGACTTTTGGGACACAGCAGGCCAGGAGTGGTTCCAGAGCATGCACGCCTCCTACTACCACAAGGCCCACGCCTGCATCATGGTACGAGCCCAGCAGGGAGGCAGGCAGAAGCTCAGGGCAAGTCTGGCCTGAGACCTGCTGGGGGGACAGGGGCTCAGCAGTGCTGAGGGGGCTCCCAAGGCCTCCTATGACCACCACCTGGTGCTCTCGCCCGGGGCAGATGCTGGGGCTGAGAGGACTCTCCCTCCAAGCCTTCACTTTCTATCCAGAACACAGCCTTGCACTGGGTGCTTGCAGCCAGGGAACAGTGTCACAACAGGACACAACTCAGCCGTGGGAAGAGCCAGGATAGGGGAGAAGGTTCGTGTCAACCTGTGTCCTTTAAGTCTTGTCCCTGAAATCCCGGGCTCCGTTCTCAGGCCCTACTGTCCCTTAAACACAAAAGGCCTTGATATCTTCCAAATTTTTAACTAGTCTGTGTAAGGGGACAAAACCAAAGAGGGTGACAGGGTGAGGCAGTGAGGGCAGTGTTGTGCCAGCAGCCAGGCTTGGAGGCTTGTGTTCCAGCATCTGGGCCTGGAAGAGCTGGGAGGGGTCCCAGCCATCCCAGGTCAGTTCTGCGCTGGTCTTTGGTGCTTTGTGCTCACTCCCCACTTCCTTCAGGGAGTGACCTATTCCTGCTTCTGATGTGTCTCCAGGGACTTCACTTGGACCCTCTTCTGAGGCCAGGGGTGCCCCAGCCTACTGCATGGGACCTGCCTCCGATAGCCCCAGAGGGAGCTGGGGTTCCGCCTTCCCCCTGAAGCTACGATGGGGATGAGCAGCCTGGTTACCCCCAGAGCCCAGCCCCCTCCTGAGTCCCAGAAGGAGGCCTCTCTTATCCTCCAGCCTGACACCGACCTTTCCACCGTGGGTCCCTCTTGTACTTCAGGCTGGGAGGGCCAGCCCCAGCAAGCACCCTTGACACAGGGAGGAGGTCCACCCCAGGTCTTGAGGCAGAATGAGAGACCACTCCCTCCCCCCAGGGTCTACCATGAGGAGCAACCTACCATTCGCCATCTGTGCTGGGTTCACAGAACCGTCTCGCATCAGGATCCCTAGAGGCAGGGCCTGAGAAGGCAGTTCTTGTCCACACACCTCCTAGGGAAGTTCTCTCAGCAGAGTGCACAGGGGACCAGGGCAGCTATGAGGGTGGCCATGGCCACCACCCTGACGCTGCTCAGATTCACCTGCTTCTTAAAGTTCATTCGGCCCTCACCCTGATCCACACAAGGAACGCCACTCCTGAACTCTTTTAAAGTAGAATTTATGTAACAAAATTGACCATTTTAAAGCAGCCAATATGGTGCCATATATACAGTTGCAATGCTGAGCAACTCAGTTACCTCCAGTTCTGAACCATTCCCATCACTGAAAGGAAACCCTTCGTTCATTACGCAGTTTCTCCCTTCAGCCCCTGGCAGGTACGAGTCTGCATTCTGACTCTGGGTTTCTCTCTTCTGCACATTGCATATAAATGGAATAATACAATATGTCACCTATGGTGTCTGTCTTTCACTTAGCATAATGTTTTCTAGATATATCCATGTATCATGTACTTCATTCCTTTTTTATGACCGAATAACGATCCATTGTATACACACAACAATCTGTTTATTCTCCTGCTGTTGGTGGGTGTTCGGGCTGTCTCTGCCTTGTGATTGCTGTGGACAGGCTCTTAGGCGCACTCACGTGAGCGCCAGTTTTCTGCTGTCCGCGGCCGAGCCAGCTCGGGCAGCTGTCACGACATACCACGGACTGGCTGGCCTACAGCAGGTGTTCGCTCCTCGCCGCTCCAGAGGCCGGGAGCTCCGAGGCGCTGAGGAGGCGGAGTTCCCGCTGAAGCCTCTGTCTTAGCTGGTAGGCAGCTGCCGTCTGACAGCGCTCACATGGCCTCTGCCTCGTGTTCAAGCTGAGAGAGAGAGAGAGAGAGGGAGGGAGAGAGGGAGAGAGGGGGAGAGGGAGGGAGGGAGAGAGAGAGAGAGAGAGAGAGAGAGAGAGAGAGAGAGAGAGAGAGAATATCTTCGTGGAAGACCACACATCCGATGACCCCTCTTGACATCTGGGTTAGGGATCCACGCTTAGGACCTCGTTTAACCTTAACTCCCTTCTGAAGACCCAAGGTTTATAGGGAAGCTGTGTTCAGAACACGCCCCCTCGTGATCAGGAAACCCTGAGACTCGCAGAAGCCGCGTGGAGGCCCGCGGTGCTCCCTGCAGCGATGACCGAGTCGACCAGCGGACCACCGAGGGGCAGTCTCTGTGGGACGTCGGTAGGAGACAAGAGAAAGGTCTGGAGCCACCTAGAGCTGTGCGCACGCATCTTTCCACTGGACGTGATCACACGCAGCTTTTACGACCAGAACAGAAACACCCTGATCCAGACTTTTCTACTGTGAAATAAATGCCCAAATCCTGAAGCGGGAGAGTCCGTGCGGCACTCAGACTCAGTGGTGGCGGCAGGGCGTGTTCACGGGAAATGATGGGCAGCTTCACGGAGCGGGGTGGGTCAGCGATCGCTGTGTTTCGGTGTCGGCCTCTCCCAAAACTTGAAGTCATTAGCACTTCAACAGGGATTTCGTTTTGAAGAAACATTACCAGGTTTTAAATGGACTGGAAGTCAGTAAAAGACTTAAAAAATGGGGGAAAAGTCCTTTCGCTTTTACAGTCTATGGGATTTCTGTGCGGAACTTTACTTCCGGAGATTCACGGGGGGGCGGGGCCAATGTGGGGTTGCGGCCGCACGCCGGAAGTACGTTTAGGCCTCAGAAGCCCGGGCCACTCCGTGCCGGAAAGTGCCCGCCCCTTTGGTGCGTACTTCCGGCGCGCCGGTGCGTGACCGTAGCGCAGCCGGCCTCGGTCTTTGGCGCGGCGGCTGTTCCCTGCAGCCCGAAGCAGCTGCGGCTGGGCTGCACTGCCTGGGCTCTGGGACCTGGGTGCCCGCCCGGCGCGAGTGCGCGATGAGGCTGGGCTCCGGGACCTTCGCCGCAGGCTGCGTGGTGATCGAAGTACTCGGGGTCGCGCTCTTCCTCCGCGGATTCTTCCCGGCCCCTGTGCGTTCCTTTTCCGGGACGGAGCACCACGCGGAGACCCCCGCGCCCGAGCCCTCGGCAGGTACGGACCCCTTCCCGGGGTCCCGCTCCCAGGGTCCCTACTCTCGGGCTCATCCCGGGCTCCTCTTCCATCGTGGTCCCCAGCCCAGGACCCCTGTGCTCACTGCTCCCGCCCTCTTTTCCCTACAACTTGGCAACCTCGACCGTCAGCCTCACTTCGACCCTCCTTCTTGGTCCCGAAAAGTAAGCTCCCCGCGGTCGGGCCCCCGCGTCACTCCGGCTCTCATGCCTGGACGCCCGCACCCCTGTTCTGAGCCAACTCTGAGCGAGCCACTCTTTTCCCGCCAACTTTTTTTGCTCAGTAAGTCACAACTGAGGAAGATAAAGATTCCTGCTTTCTTTTTCTTTTTTTTTCCTTTTTTAAAAAATGTTTCTCCAAGACCTTTTAACCAGCCAGCAGGGAAGACCGCCCCGCATGGACCCCTTCCTGGTTCTCACCTACAGCAGTACATGCCAGGTAGAGGCGCTGCCATTTTGGACAACAGGGGCCCCTGACCAAGTTCACACAGTTTGTAAATGCTTGCCCTTCCACTTAGTGAAGGACTGTGATTCTAGGTCAAGCTTCCTAGATGCCCTAGGCCCTCAAGAAGAGACTTCCCTGTCCTATACTCCCCACCATAACAAGGACAACTGATTGTTTAATACCGGGGCTCTCTGAGCTTACTCGGAATGCCACTCCTGCCTGCACTGTGCGCTTTTTTCTGGGCTTGGTACATACAAATGTGACAAGATATGTGCCAGAGAAGTAGGCAGAATCTGAATTATAGGTGATTGAATGCTAAATGAAGTTAAAATTCAATTTCTTTTTTTCTAGGAGCTACTTCCAATTGGACCAACCGCCCGCCTCCTCTTTTCAGTAAAGTTGTCATTATGCTGATAGACGGCTTGAGAGACGATTTTGTGTTTGGGTCAAAGGGGGTGAAATTCATGCCCTACACAACTTACCTCGTGGAAAAAGGAGCATCTCACAGTTTTGTGGCTGAAGCAAAGCCACCTACAGTGACTATGCCTCGAATCAAGGTAAACAGATTGACTAAATGTTTTTATAAATCATGGTTTGGCTCTTTAAGAGGTATAGAAGGGCTCTCTGTAGTCTTACTTGCCCAGGTTTTAACTGTGTGGCCCACCTGACTGGGGCAGGAGAGTGCTGACAAAGCCAGACAGACAAGCTGGAACTAAGACCCGACGTGCACCCCTTTGCAGGCAGCCAGAGCCCGTGCTTGCTGGGGAGCACGAAGGATTTAGCGCCCAGTCATCCAGACCAGCGGGCTCTCAGGTGCGTCCCCTTTGTTAACCTGCTCTTTTCTTTCATTGACATTAGGTCAGTTACAACCCTGGAATGCCTTCAGGGTTATCTAGTTCAGTCTCCTGACGTTGCAGGTGAGGAAGGAAACTCAGCCTTGTCCACCCAGGAAGCATGCACAGTGACTGTTCTAGCATGAGTGGGCTCAAGCAGGTCTCACTGTCCCTGCTCTGGAAAACACCTTTGAGTGTTCAGCCTAGCGAGTGTGGCTTTGAAGTGCATAATGCTTTACCCAAGAACTATGGGTAAAGAAAAGACTAAAGTTTTATTGATTGTTTCGAGAACTATTTATTGAACAAATAGGGACCATTTTCCAGATGAGGGAACAGGCCTGAAGTGCCAAAATCACACAACTGGAATCGGGAACTGCAGCGTAAGGCTCTGGTTCCAGAGTCTCTGTCTGTTGATCACACTGTGGCACACAACAGAATAGGGGTCCAAGCACATCCTTTTCCAGTCATCTCTGCAGAGTCCTCCTTACTCTGCAAGGCAAGAAGCTACTGTTCCCAAGGCCACAGCCACCACAGGAAATCCCCATGGAGATGACAGACTTGAGCTCTCACACTTCGTGACCCCCAGCTGCAACTCAGTGACTACCTGCAGGCACCCTTGGGTGAAAGGAGTGCCACACTGTCCCTGCCTTCCTTAAAATGCCGGTGGGAACCCAAGTTAGTGTGAGAAGGAGGGGAGCGCCTTGTAAAAGCCCCAGAAGAATGATGGACAGATTTAACTACTTGAAAACAGGACGTTATAAACAGTCAACTGACAAACAGTAAACTGGAAAAGTTACTTATAGTTGACATAAAAAGCAAGATGCTAAGCCCGTGACACATACAGAGGATCCAGTTAGAGCAGTCCAATGGCAGCTGGACAAAGGACATGAAGAAATCAACAAGGGAAGAAATCAAAATGGCCAGTGAACATGGGAAAAGATTCTTAACTTTACAAGTGATCATAGCAGGGCAAACGAGAACCATCCATAAGACCAGATTTTGTCTGTCACCTTGTAAATATTTCAAGATTGATGATAACCTCCTCTTCACAAGAAGTGAGGTGAACAGGTGCCTTAACCCTGTGGACATCACTGGGCTCAGCCGCCGCCCTTGTCTGGTCCAGGGTGGCTCCCCGTGGCCTCCGCAACCAAGCTGGGGGCTGTGCTCCCGCCCCGTGCCCCTCTCGACCTCCATCCCTCCATCCAAGCTGCTCTCCCTCCTGGGCGATCACACACAGCTCTGCTCCCCCTTGTGGTAGGCGCTCCCCTATGCAGCAAAGCCTTCGGGTCTCAGCTCAGATGGCTGGGGGGGGGGGAGGCTTTCAAAGTAAACGTCCATTAAAGTGGTCTTGGTTACACACGTTAAATGTACGTTCCAATAACAAATACACAGATAACAACTGATCTGTTGTTAATTGGTAAGCAAAAGCAAGTTGCAGAATTATTTACATAGTTTGTTACCATTTTGGTGTATTAATGTATCTTTGTGTGTTTGTGATTGTATGCATATAGAAAAAGGTATGCAAAGGGACTCACCAAAAGTTCCTGGTTCTCTTTAGTGAGCAGAATTTAGGGGTAAGAGAAAAGGTCACTTTTTAAGAAGTTTATTGAGAGAGAATTTTTGTGCCATCTGGCACATGCACCTGTGTGTGTGTGTGTGTGTGTGCTGAGGTGAGATTCAACATGTGCACATCCGTGTCCCCCACCTCCACTTGTGGTCCCCACTCGGGTGGTGGCTGTTCTCATTGTCATTTTGTTTGTGGGTGTTGCTTGCCTGAACTGCGTCTAGAGAGTGTCTCCCCAAGGGTGCAGTAGCTGGTGTCCCTGCTGTGTCACTTCCTAATCCCTGTTTTGATTTTCAGGCTAGTCTCTCTAAGGGCCCCCAGGTCAGCACAGGCCAGCGATTGGTCAGAGATTGTGTGCAAATACCCTACGCCATGAGGCTTCCCCGTCTGGCGGGTTACATGTGGGACGGGCCACACGTTCCCAGCCTGGGCATTTCTGCGTCTGCCCAGACTCTCACCCTCTCTTTGAACAGGTACCCTGTTCAGCCAGAAGGCACTGGTAACTGGGCCCTCCATAGCATCTCCTGAGTGGACATGCAGCCTTATGGATCCGGGGATATGTGGGGGCTTATACCTGTCTGGCTCCCCAGATGCCCTGTTCAGTTTTGGGCTGATCTCTTACCACCACCACTGTGGGGCCTTAGGCAGCTGTGAATTGGCTTCCTGTTGATTTCTCGCCCCTGGCGTGGTGCTGTTCCACAGAGCTACCCCCCAGTGAGGGCCCCCACCTGATCCTCGACTGCTGCAGCTCAGGGCTGGGGTGGGCGGACCATGGGGACAGGGCAGGTGCTCCGCGTGCTCACACAGCCTCAGCACTTTGTCTCTGGGAAGCTCTCGATCGGCTGTTGATTGTCTGTCCTTGTGAGTTTTCCAAGTCCAGAAAGGTTTTTTTTTGACCGTTTAATCCATTTTTTTTACTTTTTTTAAATTGATTATGCTGTTACAATTGTCCCATTTTCCCCCTTTACTCCCCTCCACCCTGCCCACCCCCTCCCACCCACATTCCCCCCTTTTAGTTCACGTCCACGTGTCATAAGTTCTTTAGCTTCTACATTTCCCATACTGTTCTTGCCCTCCT